>LOEQ01004429.1:165209-178187 GCA_001685075.1 Bramus lutescens
GTTAATATCCAGGTCTTCTATTCAATTCCATTGGTCAACTTCTCTGTTTTTATGTGCAGTACAAAGATTTTTTTCCTCAATATTGATTGGCTCCAATACTGCAGAATCTGTAGAAATGGGAGGGCTACATGACTTCCTGTTAAAATGTAGAAAATCAAGCTGGGGTTCATGTGACCCAGCCTCAAAGAAGACAAAGTGTATTAAGATATTTGAACTATCTATTATTTCACCAATTAACTGTTGTATTGACATTCAGTTTTGAGGATAAGATGGGAGCTATTTGTGCATACTGTGTATATGTAATACACACACATATATATTAGTAGAGACATATGTTTTTGATGAGGGAAAGTATGTATCAGCAAAAATATGCCATGAAGGAATATGTATGCGATAATGATGTGTATTTGGTCTTCACAACTTAATTGTACATAAGAACACGAAGTCTTTTTTGTAGGGTCAATGGAAACTCTGAGCTTGGAGTGGCTTCAGGAAGACATTAGAAAAAGTAGGATTTTCTCCCTAAATCCCAAAGCAAGATTCAAAACTGAAAAACGGAAAGTCAACTTACTTTTTACAACCTTGGGCTTTTTTTCTGATTTCCTGCGCACTGAAGCAGTGACTTTAAAAAAAGACATGGCTGACAGAGGACACAGGTCCAAATCTACTCTCTGAAACCCCGACAAGCTAATTTCCATGTCCAAGCTAATGTTTCAAAGAGATTACTTTTCATGTGTTTTCCTAGGAGGGCAAGATTTCAAAGAGGAAACTAAGCAAAGCAAGGTAACCCTGGCGCTGTCAGCTGGGGTTTTCAATTAGCATTTCTGACTAATACTTTGGCAAAATTACTCACAAATATTTCCAGAGTTGAGAAATAATCTCGTGGTAGTTGTTTGCTCATATTCTGAGCACAGTGGGTTTGTGAGTTTCTGCCATGGAAAGTGTGGACACTGTTTTTGCGATCATGTTTATTTGAGCATGTTGTTTCTATGTCAAACAATGTGCTTATAAATGGTAGAAGAAATGATTGGCATCAAACTCTGTGAGTCAATTATAGATGTACATGCATATACATGTATATGTGTGCATATAAAAATAGGCATAGTAAACCAAGAAGTATTTAAAGTAACTCACTCTTGGTATTAATTAAAATATTAACTAGATGACATAGCAAAAATGTAAAACTTTGGAAGGCCTGGTTATAAAACTGGAAAGGCCTCAGAGACCATCTGTTCCAATCACATCATTTTACAAAAGGAAATTTGAAGACCAGGGCAACAAAACAACCTTCCCGGGGTCACATGCAAAGTCAGCAGCAGAGCTGTGACAGCCATCAGGTCCTCTAACCTCAGGGCTATGCTCATTCATCGAGAGTGCTTCAAAGGGTGTTTACAACAAGTAGCCACAGCTTATCTTTTGGTTAATTCTACATTGACTTACATTTTTCTGGGTGCAAAACAGTCTTCATCAATGTCATTTGTTTAAGGTGAAACAGATATTTGTAGAAATGGCAAAGCTTTTACTCCTCATTCTTCATACTTATATGTAGTAATATGTGTGTGCTCATGTGTGTGTGTGCATGCATGAGTGTGTGCATGTGTATGTGTGTGTGCATGTGTGTGTGTGTGTGTGGTGTTTAAGATGACGGGGGAAGGAGGAGAAGGGAGAGAGAAAAAAACAAGAACATATACATGATCTCTTTATTTATTGTTTCCAAATCCCTAAATAGCTTTCTTTCCAAAGAGCCTTGATGAAATCCATGGGTGGGAAATCTAATGCAAACTGATATGAAGATATCAAAAGGTTCCAAGTGTGATCCCTTGCATTTTATTGTAGAAATAGCAATGTGTTTAATAATAGGTGCTCCTTCAGGCACTGGAGATGGCACACTGGTTATGGAACTAAGCGGGAGAGAGGAAAGAGATTACTCTAAAGTGATGGTGTTGGAACTGGCCTCAGAGACAGTTTCTCTCTGACTTTCTGCTCTCCTGTCTCTTATTACTTAACTTCCCCAGTGACAGACCATAAAAATTAGGAACTTACTTCACAGAACTGAAAATTAGAAACTCGCTTTTCCCAAAACAGCGTCTTTTACCTTTCCGTGAAATAGCTGATATTAAAACTTTCTGCCGTACTGTGTTTTATTGTAAGTCAAAAACTCCCACCCAAAAATGAAGCAAGACTACAAACAACCAGAAGAATCTAAGACACAGGCCCTGATGGGTTTCCAGACTTCATCAGTTCCTGTCTTTTACATCCATCTACATTGTCTACATAGTTTTCTGTTGGAGCAGACTTCCTTTTGGACTGTCAACCAGCTCCCAAATCAAGACACAGAGACTTATTATTACCTATAAATGCTTGGCCTTATCATATTCTTGTCCCACTATCTCTTATAATTTAATTGAAACTGTTTCTCTTCATCTGCATTTTGCCTCTTGATGTGGGATGTCCTTTTGCATATTTGTTGTTTTTATTGGCTAATGAATAAAGCTGCTTTGGCATATGGCAGGGCAGAATATAGCCAGGATGGAAGATATATATATATATAGAGAGAGAGAGAGAGAGAGAGTAGGCAGTCAAGGAGACGTCATGTAGCTGCCAAAGGAGGCAAATGCCATGTAGCTGCCCAAGAAGCAAGAGGTAACAAACCACGAGCTTTGTGGTAAAATATAGAATAATAGAAATGGGTTAAGATGTAAGAACTAGCCTCAAATACACCGGAGACATTGGCCAAACAGTGTTGTAATTAATATAGTTTTGTGTGATTATTCAGGTCTGGGCAGCTGGGAAATGAACGAGCAATCTCTGCTTAGAGCCTCTGGAATTTTTTTTTATCTCTCTTTCGATCTATATGTCTTACTTCTTATCTAGTGGCGGCCTGGCTGGCTGGACCCTGGCGTCTCTCTCTCTTTTTCCCTTCTTCTCTCTTCTCTCATCCCCCTCTCTCATCCTGGATTCCTCTTTGTATTTATTCTCTCTTCCCACCAGCCCTGCCTATCTCTCTACTGCCTAGCCATGCAGATTTTTGTTAGATCTATTAGGTGCCTTAGGCAGGCAAGGTGAAACAACAACACATCTTTATATAACCAAGTAAATGCAGCATTAATAAATGTTAATATAGATTTACATAGTTTAAATAATATTACACAACAGTCTGTGCTTCAAGAAACTGGAGCATAAGAATGTATAGTTCCCTATGAGTCCTTAGACTTTAAATATAGAAGATTTTCTGCAATGTAAAATTCTAAGTAAATCTGCAGTGTTTTCTTCTTGCTAATCAGTCTTGTCTTAACCCTGTGGCACCTGCAAGGGTGTCAGCTGTGGCTCCTTATGACTCCATCCACTTTCCACTGACATGAAGATTAGACACATGGCATAGCAGCCTTATAACTGATTACATAGTCATTCTCAATTTTGTTCCTAATGGTTATGAATAAGTGATTTGGGACTTTTAATTTATTCTTAATATAATTCTATTACATTAGTTTAGAAAACATCTTCCAACCACGCAGCTCAGAAAATCTTTTTGCATATTTGGTTCTCTTCAGTTCCAAACATGTGAACCAAAGATGAATAGATGAAGTAAGCAGAAAACTACCTATGGAAAGTAAGCTTAGTTTTTTTTTTCCCCATCATTTGTGGTTCAGCAACTGAAAGCATATTCTATGCTGTGTTGTGGCAGCCACCTAGCCCAAGTTTCCCATTAAATCATCTCCTTTTCTGTATTTCTTCCCATTAAGTTAAAATGTAACTTTCATTTTATAGTTTTTTTAAAGATGATTTGTGTGTGTGTGTGTGTGTGTGTGTGTGTGTGTGTGTGTAGGATATTGGATCCCTGGACCTAGGGTTATAAGTGGTTGTGAGCCTCTTTAACATAAATGTTAGGAACCAAATTCTGGTGCTCTTTAAGAGTAGCAAGATCTTTTAATGGCTAAGCCATTTCTGCAGTACCTATGGCCTTTTATATATTTATTATAAGCTAGATCAAGTGTTAAAAATATATAGGAATTGAATTAAAGAATTTCCACTCCAAGACACCCAATCACTCCATTTTGTTATATATTCAGTAATTGCAATGGTTTAAATGAGAAATACCCACTATAGCCTCAGGTGGGTATTGGTTCCCTGTTTTGGTGGTGCTTTTGGGGAGCTAGAGCCTGGTAGGAGGGAGTATCTCATGGGGGTGGGCTTTGGGAGTTCAGAACCTTAACCATCATCCTGTTTGTTTGGTTTTTTATTTGTTGTTGGCAATGTGATCTCTTGACTTCCTGCTCCTGCCACCAAGCTTACCACTTGCTGCTATGTCCCTGGCCATTATGAATTAACTCTCTTGGAACTGTAATCCCAAATAAAGCATTTCCTCCCTAAATTGCTTCCAGTCATGGTGTTCTATCACAGCAATAGAAAGCAATTAACACAAAAATAATGGATTGGAGAATGATCAGTCAAGTGTTTATAGTTAGGATGGGTTTACTGAGTAGGTTAGTATGTACATGCATTCCAATGGAACTAACACTTATATTATCATATTATTTTGTTATAAACCTAAATGTGTTCAAGGTTCTGAAAAATCTGTGGTCAAATTTGATGAGACTGGTTCAGTCCCAGGTGGAATTTCAGTTTGGTCAGTGGCAGACATAGAGGAAGCACAGCAATCCATGAAAACTCACAAGGGCAATCCTTTCTTTATCGACAGGAGATATCACCAACGAAATTTTTGACCTGTCATATAGAATCAGGATAATTACATGCTCATAGATGAGTAGAGATGGATACCTTAGTTTCTCTTTGTCTTTACACACATAAAATTTATAGATAAAAAATCAGTGCTTGGCATGCATTAAGCCTATCCCCATTTTGGCTGTCCCTAATTGCATTACGACAGCCAAGGTAAATTGAAGATTCTTGCTTATTTCTCTGTGATGCCTGTCTCAATGTAGGAGGCTGCTCAATACTTTTGTTAACAGGGCCTGCAATGTGCACTTGCTTGGATTGTATTGTGTAAGGAGTCAAGCTAGTTGCATTTCAATACTCACTTAAGACATCCCAGGTCAAAAAAGAAGGAAATTCTGACATCTAATTGAACGATAAAGAATCAGGAATGAGGTCCCTACTGTAACTTGACTTGCCGTCAGACAAGTCTTCAGTTTCTCTGAGCTCCAGTTTTCACTTCTGTAGAACATAAGAGAAGGGTGTGTTGAAAGATTTTAAGAGTCAGAATTTGTAAAGACAGAAATTATCTTCGGGACATGGCAGGACCTTTGCAGACATATGACATTAACTGTGGTTGCCTTCTCAAGACTTGCACAAGATCAAGTCAGTCAACATCCTAGCAAGGGTAGGGATGAGATCAAGATCACCAGCCACAGCTGAGATGCTATTGACAGTTGATGGATTCTGGGAGAGGAAAACTCATTTTGTTTAAGCTGTGGCCCCTGGAAGACTGACCATGTTCTCATGGTTTTATCCAAACCCATTAATACATGGCCAGAACAAATTGGATTTTGTAGGTTATAAACAAAGGGAGGAAAACTCAGAGATGGCTCAGTGGTTAGGAGTAAGAATACCTGCAGCTCTTGGAACGGTCCTGAGTCTAATTCCTAATTTCCACAAATGACACACAACTGTTTTAAGAGTCCAACTCTAGGGATCACATGTGCTTGTTTCTGTGGCTATTGTTCTCTCTCTCTCTCTCTCTCTCTCACACACACACACACACACACACTTGCATAATTAGAAATAAAGTAAAGCCTTTAGAAAAAAAGAGTATATGAACTTGGGTTCGAGTATATGAGGAGATGAGGGCAGATCTGAGAGGAGTTAGGGTGGAATCGGGGGTTAAATACAATCAAAATACATCATATGCACACATGAAATCTCAGAGTTAATAAAACTGATGTTTTAGAAAGTATAGATTCTAAATCTGCTGGAAGCTATCAAAAGAAAAATAGACAAGAATCAGTAATAAAGTAACTTTTAAAGAAAAAATTCATTTCACAGGCTATATAAGATCTAATAAATAATAACTTTTAGGTACTTAGTGGAGACAAACTAACATAGTAACTATATCAGCACTTAAAGTTTACTGGGCACTAAATGGATGAACCTGAAAACCCAATGTGTTCCAAAATTCAAAACATTTTGTGTGCCATGATGATGCCAAAAATAGAAAACTCCATAAGAAATTGTTTCAAGAAAAATTGTTATCAAAATATTATTTATATAAAATTATATTTAGGCTATGTGCATAAGATGTGTATACGAACCCTATTAACTAAGCCTCTTACATACCATTGGAAGCACAAGAAATAAATTCTTACTCCCATTTTACAGATAAGGAGACTGAGGATTATGGGACTCGAGTCAGAACTGGTTTCATGGAGCTAAGAAGCAGTAGCATCTGAGGTTTAAATCTAGATCCTGCATTTCTGTTATATTTTTATCTTCTTTGTTTTCAAACTATTGTTACAGGCTATGGAGTCCATTTTACCTCTCTTTAATTATCCTCACCTCTTCTGTTTTCTCTCCCCTCTTTCCATTTGAATTCATTTCCAGTCTCTGTCTTCCTCCTGTTCTTAAATACCACATCCCGGGTATTTATTATTTTAAGGTATCAAGTAATTCTATTTATTAGAGAAGATAATTATAGAAACTTTTCTAATCTGAATGCTCTTAATGAATGGCTCCAGTCATTCCTCTGGAAACTGTAAAATTGAGATGCAAAAACTCTGTTGAAGTCAATTAATAGAAAGTTTATCTTCCATAAACTACCCTCTCCTGCAGTCTATTGCACATATCTATCATTATTACCCAGGAGACTTCAAGAGCTACCGACCAAAGTTGGCTATAATCTCAGTAGTCATAATATTGTTAACTCCTGCTCCTCAGAAACAAATTGAGATGTGTACGGTAACACGCACACAGAAATACAGTGTGTGTGTGTGTGTGTGTGTGTGTGTGTGTGTGTGTAAGTTATGAGTGAGTTATGGTCTTGTCTTTATCAGTGGAGAACAGAATAACACAGCCTAAAAGCCATTCTATTCCTGCAGAGGTCATGTTCTTGGTTGGCTGTCCAAGGAGAGACCTCAACCTCGCTTTCCGTCTTGTTTGAGAGAAGCCCTGCAATGTCCCAATTGTAATCTGTGTTCTGACGTAGTTCCAGGCAATGACATAAGTGATGAAGGCTCCTGCTGCCCTCCCCTCTGGAGTTGGGCTAAAATGCACGGCCAGTGGAGCCACTAGTACAAGCATCTGAGGTCCTCATGGGTCTTCAGAAAGGAAGAAAGGTTCACAGCCACAATATTGTCTGTGATTCTGGTTGACAGCTCCATCCACAGAAGGTCCTGTAGGGGTCATTATGCCAGAAGTGGTTAGCATCTTTTCCCAGGATATTGCAGGTTTTCTCTGTGCTGATGAGAAAAAAATACCCTGCCCCCACCACGTACTGTTTTTTTTGGCATTCCGTTGCTAGCCCCTTAATTGATTAACAGAACGATCACTTTGCTTTAACACTGATGCCAGAGGTTGGGAAATTTGGCTTTAGTCTTACCAAAAACTCTACAATCAGTACTTATGACCTGGGATTTTCTTCTACCCCAAAACAGCTTTATTCATTAACTGTTTTACCTTTTTCTTGTCTTAGGGACATGGTTTGAGACACACGGGTTTGCGATAACCTCGTTCAGTAATTGAGCATCTTAGGGAGGGGGCTCAACATGGGGCACTTCCTTCTAGATTTTTCTGCTCTTAGGCTCTGTCCCTTTGTGACCCTCTTCACTACCTGCTTTCTCTCATGGGAAAGCTCAAGAAACTGGTGCCTTCCAGAGCATGCCCGGCAGGAATAGCACTCAGTTGTTGTGCAAACCTTTGCTGTCCTTCAGCACACTCACAGTTCAGACTGGAGGTGACCCTGTGTCCAAGTGTGGCTTCTTTACAAACTGGCGACCTTTCCTAGGCTGCATCCAGGTAAGCGTCTCCTTGCTGCACTCTTTCCATGCAACCTATCTGGGTCTTGGTATGCTTACTGAAAGCTCCTTTGTACCAGATTTTATAAGAAAGTCATTGACATGTTGCATAGGTTAGCTCACCCCATCTCTAATGTCAACTTTCTGCTGTGTGCCATGTATATTGAAAAGCCAGATCTTAAACCTTCGAGTCATCTGTCTGTGGGAATAAATCCTAGACAAAATTATGCAGCAGAAGTCAGAAAGAATTTCTTCTCTCTTATAATTATTTATGTTTCTGTGCGGGGTAGGTGTGTCTGTGTGTATATGTGCTCCCAAGCGTGCGGAGGTCTGAAAATGATGTCAGAAGTCTCCCTCAATCCCTCTCCACTCCCCATGTTGGAGTAGGCTAGACCAACTAAAGCAAATTCTTGTAAAGCCTCTTAAAAAATGGGAGGAAGTTCCCAGTGCTGTAGGGTTCCTGAGGTTTGAGGTCATATGTTAGTCAGCAGTTATGGGGCAATAATGGGCTAATATGCCAAGTAGCAAGGACTTCCCTTAAGCTATTTCAAGAACTCTCTTCCTTTGACCCAGTATAACCAAAGTATGTGTTAGGGAAATGAGCCTTTTGACACATTAATGGGACTTTAAGCAACTTTAGGAAGACTTAACTTCCTCAGTAATCTTTGACTTCAATATGTTGGTCCCACTAGAAAATTAAAAAAAAAAATTGGAGCTCAATTACTAAGCATGCATTATTTTTCTGCCTTTTAATTTCTGTTAAACATTCTCAGTTCATTTTGAAAGCAAACAGGGCCTCTGGCCAAATCAAGCTGAAGTAGAAATGACATTGTGAAATATAGACGTGCTTCTATACTTTACATATTTCTATCACAAACTGACATGTGAAATACAGAAACATGTAAATATATTAGAGGAAAACTTGGAAATGTTGCTTTCCTCTACTTTTTCATTCTTCTGTGGCATCAGTAAAAGATTTCTCAGTTGAGCTATGACCTTCAGGCCAAATCTGGTCATCAGTCTTTGCATAGCCCTTGATCTAAAGGTGTATTTTACAAATGATATTTGCAATTAATTTAACCATAGGTAATTCAAACCCTAAACTCCCAGTTTGAAGAATTGTTATTTCTTGGTAAACAATTTTGTTATTCTTATTAGTAATCTATATTTTTAAGATGTACTCAATTATCACCTTTATTATATTTTTAATATAAATAAAATTCTGGAAATATGTAATGCATGAGAGAAGAATAAAATAAAAATAAAAAGTAATAAAAATACTTGAAAAAATTTCTGGAAATAAGTTTTCTCTCTTGTCATACAAATATATTTCATTTTACTTTTGAATCTTGGTTTGCAAAGTTGCAAACAGACCTTTAAGCAGAAGATGGACAGCTGGATGCCTGGCTGCTGGTCTAAGGGCAACACTATGATGCATGTCCTAAGGAGGTACATTGTCCAGGAAACAGAGGCCATCTATACTGCCTTCTGTTGTTGACAAGTGACAGTCTTTGTTTCCAGAGAAATTTCTGAGAAGCATAATGCCAAATGGTGTTCATAAGTTCCTGTGTACTTCTGCTCTTCTCACACAATGTTCTTTGAAAACCCCCTAATCATGAGGCAGCAACCACCACAGGAGAAGATATAAGGGAGCTAATGCTAAGGGAGCAGGCCCGAGCCAGAGACCTCTGCAGGACTAGGCTCAAACCAGAAAAGGACTGCTGAGGGAGCAGGCCCAGGCCAGGGACATCCATAGAAACAGGCCTGAACAGCGATCTCCTCTAGAGCAGGCCCGAGGCAGCAACCTCCACAGGGGCAGGAACAAGTGAGCTACTACCTAGGAAGTAGGCCCAAATCAGAGACCTCTGAGGGACCTGGTATGAGTCAGGGACCTCCAAGAGAGCAGGCACAAGCCAGGGACATCTGTGGGAACAGGTCTCAGCCAGTGACCTCCTCTGAAGTCAGCTACCTCAGCTGGAGCCAGCTACTTCAGCCAGAGCAGGCCCTAGGCAGCAATCTTCAAAGGATCTGGCTTGAGCCAGTGACCTCCACTGAAGCAGGCCTGAGGCAACAACCTCCTCAGGAGCAGGTACAAGGGAGCTACCACTGAGGGAGAAGGCTAGAGCCAGAGACCTCAGCAGGATGGGCATAAATCAGTGACCTCTGAAGTAGCGGGCCTGAGCCAGTGACCTCTGCCAGAGCAGGCCCAAGGCAGCAACCTCAGTGGGAACAGCCCTAAGCAAGCAACCTCCATAGGAGCAGGTTTGAATGATCCCGGTATTGCAAACCAACCCCCAGGACTGCTGAGCAACTTCCAGAACACAGAGTAACCTCAGAGTGATTGGAACCATGGTCCTGACAGCACCACAAGGAGCAACCTTCTGAGCCTTGGATCTGCTGGCATCTGGAAAATTGATCACCAGAGACTCAGTCAGTACCAACTACACCAATCAGAGGAAAAGATGGAAAGACAAGGTAAGAACACATGCAACACCACAAAGAGCAGTACAACACCAGTAAAAACTAGTGACCCTACAAGAGCAAGACTTGAACAACCAAATATAGATGAACAGAAGAAAATGACCTAAAAAATAACTTTAGGAGAATGTTTGAGGCCTTTAAGAGGAAAGGACAATTTCCTCAAAGAAATGGAGGAAAAGACAAACAAAAAATTGGGAAAAATTAACAAATCCCTTAAAGAAAACCAAGAAAAAACAAGCAAAGAGATGAAAGAAACTATTTAAGACTTGAAAACTGAAATAGGAACAATAAAGAAAACACAAACTGAGGGATTATAAAAATGGAAATTATGAGAAAATGATCAAAAACTACAAATACAAGCTTAAACAGCAGAATATAAGAGATGGAAGAAATAATCTCAGGCACTGAAGATAGAAGAAACAGACTCATCAGTCAAAGAAAACATTAACTCACAAAAGCTTAACTCAAAATATTCAGGAAATATGGGACACCATGAAAAGACCAAACATAAGAATAATAGGGATAGAAGAAGTCCAACTCAAAAGCACAGAAAATATATTCAACAAAATCATAGAAGAAAACTTTTCCAACCTAAAGAAGGATATCCCTATGAAAGTACAAGAAGTTTACAGAACACTAAATAGACAAAAAAAAAACAATCCTTCACCACATAATAATCAAAACACTAAGCATATAGAATAAAGAAAGAATATTAAGAGCTGCAAAGGAAAAAGGCCAAGTAAGATATAAAGGCAGACCTATCAGAATTACACCTGACTTCTCAATGGAAACAATGAAAACCAGAAGGTTTTAATTATGTCAAGTGTTATTTAGACATTAAGAGATCATGAATGACAGCCCAGACCACTATACCTAGCAAAACTTTCAATTGCCATAGATAGGCAAAACAAGATATTCCATGACAGAACCAGATTTAACCAATATCTAGCCACAAACCAGCCCTACCCAAAGTACTAGAAGGAAAACTCCAACCAAGGAAGTTGACTACATCCATAAAAACAGAAAACAGATGATCTCACAGCAGCAAATTCCAAAAAAGGGAAAAACACACAATAACATCACCAACAAAAAATACTAAAATAACAGAAACTAGCAATCACTGATCATTAATATCCCTTAATATAAATGGACTCAACTCACTTATAAAAAGACGCAGGCTTACAGATTAGTTATGAAAGCAGAATCCATCCTTCTTCTGCATACAAGAAACACACCTCAGCCTCAAAGGCAGACATCACCTCAGGGTAAAGGGTTGGGAAAAAATTTTCCACTCAAATAAACCTAAGAAACAAGCTGGTGTAGCTACCCTAATAACTAACAAAATAGGCTTCAAATTAAAATAATTCAAAAGAGACAAAGAAGGACATTTTATATTAGCCACAGGAAAAATCCACCATCAAGAGGAAATCTCAATACTGAACATCTATGCCCCAAACACAAGGGCACCCTCATACGTAAAAAACAACAACAACAACAACAACAACAAAAAACCCAAAAAACAAACTGTTCTAAAACTTAAATCACACATTAAACCACACACTAATAGTGGGAGACTTTAACACCTCGCTCCCACCACTGGACAGTCAAACAGAAAATTAACAGAGAAATAAGGGACTAACAGATTTTATGACTGAAATGGACTTAGCAGTCATCTATAGAATATTCCATCCAAACACAAAAGAATATATCTTCTTCACAAAACCTCATGGAACCTTCTCAAACATACTAGGAAACAAAGCAAACCACAACAGATACAAAAAATTGGAAAAACTTCATGCATTCTATTGGATCACCATGGCTTAAAAAAGAATTCAACAGCAACACTAATTCCAGAAAGCCCACAAACACATGGAAATTAAACATTGTTCACCTGAATCATCATTGGGTCAAGGAAGAAATAAAGGAAGAAATTAAAGACTCCCTAAAAGTCAATGAAAATGACCACACAACATATCCCAATTTAAGGGACACAATAACAGCAGTGTTACAAGGAAAGTTCCTAGCACTAAACGCCTACATAAAGAAGCTGGAAAAATTCCACACTAGTGAGTTGACAGCACACCTGAAAGCTCTAGAACAAAAAGAAGCAGACTCATCCAGGAGGAATAGAAGACAGGAAATAATCAAATTGAGAGCTGAAATCAACAAATTAGAAACAAAGAAAACAGTACAAAGAATCAACGAGACAAAGAGTTGGTACTTCGAGAAAACCAACAAAATAGAAAAACCTTTATCCAAACTAAACAAAAGGCAGAGAGAGAATATCCAAATTAACAACAACAGAAATGAAAAGGGGAACAAAACAACAGACATGGAGGAAATCCAAAGACTCATTATGTCATATTTCAAAAATCTCTACTCCATGAAATTGGAAAATGTAAAGGAAATGGACAATTTTCTGGATAAATATCTCTTGCCAAAATTAAATAAAGAGCAGATAAGCATATTAAAGAGACCTATAACTGCTAAAGAAATAGAAACAGTCATCAAAAGTCTCCTAACCAAAAAA
>LOEQ01004429.1:178484-198179 GCA_001685075.1 Bramus lutescens
AAATATCATATGTACTCACTCATAAGAGGCTTTTAGACATAAAGCAAAGAAAAATCAGCCTATAATTCACAATCCCAAAGAACCTAGACAACAATGAGGACCCTAAGAGAGACATACATGGATCTAATCTACATGGGAAACAGAGAAAGGCAAGATCTCCTGAGTAAGTTGGGAGCATGGGACCATGGGAGAGGGTAGAAGGGGAGGGAAAAGAAGGAAGGGAAGCGGAGAAAACCATATAGACCAATTAAAGACAGTAAAAACAAAACAAAAACAAATGAAAACCCCCCTAATCAGGATGGTAAGACACTCACTGGCCTGGCATTCCCACTGTGTGCTCAGGAAGTTCTTGGCAGCCCAGGTTAATACAGGGAAATCAATGCAGACAGCCTAGTCAGCCGTGATTCAGGCGGCTGAAGTATAAACAGCCTCAGGATGATTAGAGCTCCTGTGCAGATGACTTCACTCTTTTCTTTGTATCGCAGGCTCTTTAGCGTATAACTTCAGGCAAGGGCTTTTAAGGACTTGGTTTTCTGCTTTATGATTACTACTAATATATTGTGTTTGTTTGTTTCAGTTGCCAGTGATAATTGCTAGGTGTGTTCTATTTTAAGTTTTTGAAGTAGCTCACTTTTTGTCTTAGTATTCTGAACAGTGAAATGTGTTTTGTTTCTTCTTTTCACCTCCCACACAAAGTAATTTTATGTATGGATTAGGTATTCACTGTGGTAATAGAACTCATTATTGAAATGAAAATTATTAAGTTTTTGCATTTTGTGGGAAAATGGTTGAGTACGCTACCAGAGGCCTCTTCATGTAATGTGCATTTGCCTTTGAAATATCACCAGGCTGTCTTACGGAAATATGACTGTTTGCCTTGAGTAGGTGCACGGTTATGTGATTGCTTCATGTCTAGAATTTTAAGATTTTTATTTAACGAATATCATAGAAAGCTGTTTATATTTTTACCTGTTGGGATCTCTAAAGGTCACTTGTGAGTTGTATCTGAACCGGTATAGCATGTGTGTAGTCTTATACGACAACCTTCCAATCACCGCAGAAGTCCCTGATTCTGTCTGAAATAGCCTGTGAATGCTACCTGTGATGCTGAGAAGTCTGTGGAGCGGAGAGAGCGGCCAGTTGTTGCATCTACCTTGATTATTCAGGAGTTTCACAAGGTCTGTGCTCCCAACCTGCAAAGACGGCATTTCCGCTTTGAGGGGAAAAGTTGATGTAACTCTGATGATCGGATCGTTAGTGCTTATTCCTCAAAGATGCCTCCTCTCATCTCACCGCTTTTTGGAGCCAGTGCCGTGTCCATATTTTGTATTTAAACTTTCCTGCTTAGGTGGCCGCCATTTTTCCAACACTTCCTAAGCAGGTCTACACCATGGGAAGATTATGCCTTTGAGGGACGGGCCTGGACTTGACACACGAAGACTCAAGAAATGGTAGCTGTTTTGAGACTTTGTTGGATTTTGCTTACAACCTGTTTGCCCTTTTATAGAAATTCTTTGGAATGCCTTTTATAGTGAGGTTCAAAAGTCTTATTATAAAATTGAAGGTCTCTGCTTAGTAAAATGCTTCATTTTGGATAACACTTAACAGGATAATCCGTGGATATCACCGTAAGCATGAAAGAGATTTGTTTCAATAACTTATTACAAGTCCTTTGTGGAGATAGTCTTCCTTATCCCTTCTATAAGAAAAACAGATTACTTTCTCGGAGCTACCTAATGAGAATACTAATTTGCTCATACTGGAGTTTCACTGAAGTGCTATTGTCTTATTGTGTTGTGTGGATAAAATATTTAATTTCAAGAGACTTTTCTGGTGTTCCTGAAGGTTGAATAGAAAGGTAAATAATTCCTTATATTTTTGCTTTCTTGCTTAGTGTACTTGTGCGAGTTTATGTTTACAAGTATGTGTTGTGTGTGAGTGTGTGCATGCACACACACGCATGCGTGCACAGGCATGCATCACGTGTGTACTAACCCATGCAGGGGGGAGTGGAGGCTAGTGGTTGACACCTGACATCCTTAACAGTGGCTTTTCCATCTTAGATTTTTGAGACAGAGTCTCTCACTGAACCTGGAAGTCACCATTTTGGCTAGACTGGCTGGTCCTCGTGTTTGTGCAGAAATACTTGGCCCCCTGAGCCTTTTCCCTAAGACTTGAGCTTTTCAGTGCAATAGAAACCTCCCTTAAATATTTGTCCTCTGTCCTAAGGTTAGGGCTAGAATCTCAGAAAGCCCGAACCTCAGTTTGTTTCTGGGAGCATGCATTCATATGCTCTTTTGTCAACATCTGACACAGCCATCACAATTCCTAAATTAAAGTCATAATTAAATTAAACTACAATTTTAAAAAGTGTGTATCCAGGTTAATGAAAGTACGCAGTTAATGAATTGCAAGTGGAAACAAAGACTTACTTCCAAATAATGTAGAGTTTAATGGTCTCATTATTCATTTTGTGGTCTCAGCGATCAACCCTGAAGAAGATTTGTTAAATTAGCCTACCTTGATGAGTGATGTCTTTCCCATTTGTGTGACATCCAGTGAAGCATGGGCGAATTTGAGTTCAGGGAGTGTCCTGCAAGTTGTCTTCAGTAAGAACACTTACCAGGGTCAGTCTTGTCTAAGTTCACAGGAAGGCAATCCTCTACCAATCAAGACAATGATTTACATGACCAGAAGGGCAAGGTGGGAGGAAGCTGCAGACGTCCCCAGGGAGACAACCCTGGAAATTCTCTGAGCTAAAGCTCCTATTAGCCCAACAATGTACCCATTTGCCAGAGCAAATCGTTCTCCATTTCTTTTGACTACTAGTTAACCTTTGCAAGCATAACTAACGCATGAGTGGTTTAGCACAGGTGGCTATCACACTCCTGAATGCAAACTTGCTCAAGTCACACGGATTCTGAGAATTTATCAAATTGTATTGCCTTAGGAAGCAACTTTTGTCACTGAAGCTATCGGAGGATCTGGTTGAGACATTTGATAAATAATTATTTTAAAGTTGCTATGTATCAGGTACTCAGTAGGGTTAGGCATCCAGATGTAAGTCCCACCAAATCCTCACCCCCAAGGAGTTTACGGCCTGCTGACTGTGGAGATAACCTGTACTGCCTTAAATTCTAGGAATGAGGAGGTACAGGTAATCACATGTTACACTGAGACCTGGGGAAACAGTGATCTTCCCTCGTTGATGACGGAATCTAAGCGTCAGATGTTGGGGTTGCCTAGATTTCCTAGTTATGATTCCGAGCATGGGGTGATGACAGTGTTCCCAAGACTTTGACAAGGAAGGAAGAAATGATTGCAGTTAGCAGATGAGAAAGTCTGAAAGAGCTAAAATGCTACCAGTTTCATTGGAGAGAGGGGCTGGGTGGGGTGGGGTAACCGACTTAGTCTCCTAGCTCATTTTAAGGAAGTGTGGCTGACAGTTTGAAGAGCCAAGTAGAGCATAGAGCGGAGGCTGATACTGTGAGGAGTCCACACACTTATAAAGCAGCCCTGCCTACTGCTCTCTACAGGAGACTGGTCCAGGAGGTGTGAACCCTGCGAAGTAAACACAGGACATCTAATCAAGGGGTTATTACTCTGCCTGTCTCTAAAGCATTGCTTCAGAAAGGCCTGCCTTCCGAGGGGTGGACCTACCTTATGGGTGGTCCTTTGGCCAGGTGACTGACTAGTCCAGCTGGAATGTTAAGCTTCCACCCAGGCCAGGGATTTCATTTTCTGAACCAGAAGGAATTTGTTATACCTTAATGGACTCTCACTGCTTCTGTGGCACTTCTGGCTTCAAATCCTAGGAGGTCAGAGAGACAAGAATCCATCATGATATTGTTCAGATCAGGAATAACGGTTTAACACCAGATATGTCTAAACCTTGCTGATCCAGTAAAATTTGACTTTGAAAGACCACCATGGTTTATGTGTCTCTCTTCTCTGTCTTCCTTTGAAAGCATTTGTAAAGACCTAGCAATAGCATTTTAATGAGCTACTGTAAAGTTACTACCCATTAAGAGGTTATTAAGGCTTTTTAGGGAGAGTATATAAAACAAGTATGAGGGGGCCAAGAAGCATTAAAGTTGGAAAGGAGAAACTCAAAATGCAGAGAAAACCAGCACAAAGCTAAGACAGTGAGGTGTGACTGCAGGCTATGCATCAGTCATGTCCTGTGAAGAAAGACTTCCTGTGACGTACAAGCTTGACAGGAAATGTAGCATCAGGGCAGCTCTCGGTAGTCCCAATGTCTTCACAGCCCTCCCGGCCCCTTTTGGGTTTAGATGACTTATGACTTATGCTGCTCTGTCTTTAAATGATGGCGGAAGTGTTCACAAAGGTAAACACTTTCATGACGGCTCAGTCTTTATCCTGAATTGTGGCTTTTATGTTTCCACCCTTTCTACTTCAGCCTTTTGTGAAGGACATAGTACATCACAGGACACTGAGTTGCCGGTACTATTATCAAATCTTTCAAGAAAAAGTGAACCCCACCACTTCCTTCCTCCCTGTCCCTCAGGACTTGACTTGGCCTTGAAGGGGAGAGGAAAACTTTTGTCTAGCTTCTTTGTCTGGGTAGGCTATAGAGAAGTAGCTTTCGTTGCTCAACAATTGCACAAGTCCTATGCATACTTAGCCAGTCAGCACACAGGTTCTGATCACGTTATTGATAATGGTGACAATAGTAACCGTCTAAATCGCTTCATGCTTTACATTCAAGGCACAGCACTAAGCATTGTAACTACTGTCTAAGCCCTATGGTGTAAGATCTTTTATGTGCACATCATTTTAATACTGCATCCACCCAGCAGAAGAATATCAGTAGGTTCTTCTCTAGGGACATGGCCTCTGTTTTACAGATGAGGAAACTGAGGTACTGGGGTAGAGGTGGTATAAAGTAATTTGCTGAAATTGCACAGCTGGAAAGCGGTAGAGCCAAGTTTTAAACCTGGCCAAACTGTTGTTTAGCAAAAATATGAAAACAGTTTGCATAATAATACCAAAAAATGTTCTATGGCATGCAAGGTGGGACGCCCTTGGATAGCCCCAGTTTTTGATAACCAAGCTCTGAATCCTTTACAATATTCTTGCCACATGCTGAGTTGACTTTAACAGTTGTCATTGTTGTTATTTCTCTTCTTCTATATAATATATATTTTCTACACTAACATTTTATGAATTGTGAGCTTTTTTTGGCCCTTACGAGTACAACTTATTTTACTAATCCAGATGGTGTCTTGTGAGACTGCCAAAATGCATGAAAACCATAATAATACTAGCATCTCATTTTAAAGGGAAAAATTACCCCTCCATTCTGAACTCTCAACCATTCAAATTCTGGAAGCTTAAACCAGTAAATCTTTAGGAACTTCCCCTATTGCTCACCAGAGATGCAGAATCTCCTAGAAATATTCTAAAACACATACCTGGTTTCAGAAAATATGGAGATTGAGAATTCCCTGTCTTTCTTTGCTTAGAAGGCTCCAAAGAGCATATCCCAGCAGGTGTTATCAGTAGTAATTAAATGGTGAAGTAATTAAATGGTCCTCCTGCATAGCTGAAGCTGCAGATGAGTTCAGAGCATCCCCCAGAGAGTGGGAGCACCTGCTAGCTCATTGCTGGCACCTCCTGTAACAACAGGGCCCTCCTGTCATCACTGTGATTTGTAGCCACTCGAAGGATTTCATCGAATAATTCCAATAATCACGAAGAGATTCAAAAGCTATCTGTGGTTCCAACTCTAGATGCAGAGGCAGGAGATAGTGTCACTGTGCTCTTGGGTAATTTGTAATCCAAAAGAAGAAAGCAAAGGTAGCAAAAAATTATAGGTACTGTGACTGCCCGAAAGGGCAAAGGGGTAGGGAGGTGGGCCACAGGACATGCTTGAAGGTTTCTTGGCAGAGTAGCTGAGTTTTGAAAGATACATATAGGTATTTTCAAGATGGAACGTTTAGTAAAAAGTACAATGTCACAGAAAGGAAAGTGACATCAGGGAAAGGTAGTTCTTAGGTGTGCCTGGAGCAGAGTGCCTGTTTCACCTTTTATCTCTCTTTGAAAGCTGCCTACATGCTTCAACTTGCCAAATTCAGAAGGCCAGATCTCTATTTGTTTTTTGGAACTGCAGGAAGAAATAAAGTAACCAACAAGATTAGCAGAGAACACAAAAGGAGTTCGGGAGAATACAATCCATATCCAACCTATACAGTCAGGAAAAAATGGGTAGATTTACCAGACTAAAAAGATTCTGGCCCTGTATGAGATAGTAGTATCTGTTTTGTTCTCTTTGTATTTTTCTCCTTCTGCTTCCTCACTTCCCAAGAGTGTCCCGAAATGTACATTTCTTTTTCCACAGGGTGTTTTAGATTGTTGTGTCTGAGGCACCATTGCCAGAAGAACCCAATTTTGTTTAGACGACAACTTGGCTTGTTAAAGGACTAGGAGGGAGGCCAGAGCGACGCTAGCCTAGGAAGGAACGGAAGAGTGCCAGTGGCATGCAGACGTGTACCCCCGTTCCCTTCTGATGTCCCTGGAAGCTGGCACAAGTGAGGATGGGAAGGAGGCAGTATGTCACAGGCAGCCGGACACATACATGCTCCTGAGCTCCCAACCTCAGCAGATTGCTACGCTTAGGAAGAGCTAGTGTGCCACCAACTCCAAGCGATTGTATTTAAGACTTTGGGGTTCTCCAAATCCTGGAACTGGAGAGTTGGGGAGATGAGAGCAATGTCTATAATAATTGAAAATAAGATCTACCATTCTGAGTTATATTTAAATTAGTGGTTGAAAAATAATTAGATATTCCTTCCACACTCAAGTTAGTTCATCAAAATTTATAGCCATGTGTGTCAAGGAGCAACATCCCTGATGCGCTTAGAAACAGGTGCTAAGAAATATCTAAGCTAGAATTAAGAAACAAAGAGGCCAATACTCAAAAGCAAGCTAAGAACAAGAAGGCTCTAAAGTCAGGCTGCGACCCTGGGACTGGAGGAAAGTTGATGGATCTGGGAGACACTCAGGAGACAGAGGGGAAATGGAGAGAAGTATTAGTTAGGAGACCTAACCCATGCAGGAATTTGAACAGGGAAACAACATACAGAATTATAAACTAGTAACTTTGGGTTAACAACTAACCGATAGGACTCTGAAGAGCAGGTGGAAGATGCAGCCCTTGGCCCTAAGAGAAGAACTTCTCCATAGCTGAGTTAGAGCTCAACAGAGACCTTGCTTCTGTAGTTCCCTGAGTGGTAGAGTTTGTTGAGGTTTCATAGCCGGGAGCTAGCAAACTGAAAACAATCTGCTAGATGATATTGCCTCAGGACTAGTCCCTCTGGGTGGGCAGAATTTGTTGGGACAGATCTAGAAGAATGTTGCAGAACTTGCTGGAGGTCGCTTCACAGTGAGCCTCACTAGGAGGCTAGTTGTGGCACACAGCAGAACTCATTAGGAAGTTGCTTATGAGAGAGGACTCAGTGCCCTTCAAGATGAGCATCATTCCACGTTCTCCATAGTGGACAGCCACGAGAAAACAAGGAGAGGGAAGAGAAAACCGGCAGAGGAGAAGCTCTTGCCTCCTCCATGGCTCCTGCATCCCTCCCCCACTGACACAACCTCAGACTGGGCTGGCTGACTGCCCAAACAGGAGTGCTCCTAGCACCCATCTGCAGGATGACAGCCAGAACAGTGAAAGGGGTATTCGGAGCTTGGAGTGTACAGGTTGATAATTGGGGAGCAGTTAGGGGGACCCCTGAGATAGCAGCAATGCTCTGAGTGTTTATGCTCTTCCAAATTTACATGTTGGCCTCCAAGCCTCACAGTAATGGTACTGAGCAGGTCATGAGGGTTGACTTCTCACCACTGGGATTATTTTCCTTGTAAAAGGCCCTAGAGAGTTCTGCTATTGTCTACCACATGATGACACAATGAGAAAGCACTGCCAACAAAACAAGCTACTGGCCCTCACCAGATAGTTTCCAAGTACTGTGACTGGGAACTTTCCAGTCTCTAGAATAGTGAGGAATACATTTCTTTAGTAGCTTGGAGTCTATTCATCTTATGGTGTTTTTCTATGAAAACAAACATCAAATTGGGGAGAAGAGTTGCATTCAAAATTAAAGAGGGTCATTACTGCAGCATGGGAGTACCAATGCTTTACAGAGGTAGGAGGTCCCTCTGAATGAAGTCAAGAGGTAGAAGGCAACAGTGGTATACGTAAGATAGCAAAGCTTTAGAGATGGCAAGAAACGAGAGACTTACACAGGGGGCAGAGTGGTGAAGAGCAGATGAGCTACAGAGAGGCCAAGAGAAAGCAAGTTGACTCTGTATATAGGGTTCAGCAGCTGAGATAGCTGGTGTAGAATCCATCAAGAATTGACTCTGAAAATGCCCAAAGTGGGTACAGGACTAAAGAGGACACAGGAGCTCAGTCATCACTCCAGGTGTAGAAAGTGCCGTGAGGACTTTGGTACTAGCTTTGAAATGGAGTAAGGCACATGTAGCCGTTAATCTTGATTGTCAACCTGATGGGAATTAGAATCACTTAGGAGACAAACCTCTGGGAGTGTCTGTCTGTAAGGATGCTTCACTTTCTCCCCTTCCCCCTCCTTGTGGCTCCCTTTTCCACCATGTGAGGTCAGGAGCAAACTCAGACCATCAGACTTGGCAGCAAGAGCATCCACCTACAGTAGTCTATGGTATTTCCTTTCCTTTTTTAATGTGATAAATTATTTTAATTGAAAGTAGTTATGGAATTAAGACAGCTTATGAATGCCCATCAGAATGAGGTAAGCAATTAGGGACCTGGTCTGCTGTCTTTGCAAGGTTTCCCACCTAGTCCAGTCAGGAGAGCATGAGACTTTTTTTTTTTTTGAAATAATCTGGTCACAGAAACCCAAGGAGCCCCCAGAGATGGTTCTGAGGATCTTGTTAAGTGATATGCATGAAGCCTTCATGTACTCATGGTCTTTTAAAAGAAGAAATTCCACCTTTTCTCTTTATTCTCAAAATATCTCCAAGTTCTTCTGGATTATGACATGACTATTAGGCAAATTATTGTGAATAAAACCCCTATCATTTAAAAAATCAATGTTTTTATATTATCATGATATAAATGGTTTAAGTCACTTACTAATTTCTCCAAAACAGTTTTCATTCTAGCTAGTTAAAATGCTCTGTGTGAACATTTATTTTAGAAAGAAGGGAGAATGAGGCTGGTCAGATGGCTCGTCAGTTAACCACCAAGGCTAGCAACCTGAGTTTGTCTCCAGGAAAGAAAAAAATAAGCTGACTCCCAAAAGTTGTCTTCTGACCTCCACTTGAGCACCACGGCATTAGCTCATACCTGTACATTCACATACACAGGCATGTGCCCTTAGGCAGCTGCCCCCGAACTGTTTAGGAGGGGAGAAAGCAAGCTGTGCACAAGGATGCATGCATTAGTTACTCTTTGTTTCCAAATACAGATGCAACAGGATCATCCACCAGAGCTCTGATGGGTGGAACTCCACTGCTGTGATGGCCTGTAACTGGGACTGTGGATGTCACTGCTGTGATGGCCTGTAACTGGGACTGTGGACATCACTGCTATGGAGGTCTGGAACTGGGACTGTGGACGTCACTGCTATGGAGGTCTAGAACTGGGACTGTGGACGTCACTGCTATGGAGGTCTAGAACTGGGACTGTGGACGTCACTGCTATGGAGGTCTAGAACTGGGACTGTGAATGTCACTGCTGTGATGGCCTGTAACTGGGACTGTGGACGTCACTGCTATGGAGGTCTAGAACTGGGACTGTGGGATGGAATAAACCTCCTCTCTCCTAAGTGTTTTGTCACAGCATCAAGAAAGGGAACTAACAAACCACATCTACCCAACAGACTAGAGCCAAGGATTACGTGTCAGCTGGAGTCAACTATTTTACTGTATCTCCTTCCACAATCCTGGCATCCTGGAAAATTAGATTAATAGCAAACACAAAGGAAAGCTATATTGAGTATTGTAAAATACATTGCTTGCCAAATAAAATATTTATAAAAGTTCATAGAGAAGAAATCAGGCATGAGTATCACCTCAAAGTTCCTCTCTCTCTCTCTCTCTCTCTCTCTCTCTCTCTCTGCAATATGCCTCCATTCTTCATCATGAAACAGTACTGTACTGAGCCCCTTGGCTCTGAGTGGTGCCTCCTATTAATCTCTGTTACTCACATTCTCATTTTTCTGACTGATGATTCTCTGTCTATGAACATTTAGTAGAAGAAAGAATGAAAATGTATTCTGTGGGGGAGTGATGGGCAAATGCATAAAATATATGGAAGAATCAGGAAAAAAATACCAGAATGAATCATTAAGATGAAGAAATTTAAGTAGTACAATTTGTCATAAATTGTACTGACCAATAAAGAAAATGAAAAGTTTGTAGATTAATATCTTAAACTCATACCCTGAATTAAAAGCTGGCAAATCAATGCCAGGAGCCAGCAAATATACTCAGTAATTGGTAGGAAGAATAAAGGCGGCGTGAGCTAGTTAATCAGCTGCAGAATGTACCTTGGTTCAATTTTGCATTCTGACCAAAGCATTTCAAGCTAGTTGTCATTTACTTCTAAAACACTAGTCTAGGGAGTCTGCTGTAAATAGAAGTACTAATTGTGCAGCCTGGAGCCAAGCACACTCTCTGCATACGATGTATATTTGTCTCTTGCTATACAGTTCTGCCAACCAACCTGCTCCTGCTGTTCCTAGCCCTTCCTTTCTTGGACAAATAACATTTCTGAGCTCTCAGTATGTATGTCAGTGTGTGTGCATGAGCATGTGCGTGTGTGTGTATGTGTGTGCGTGCATATATGAATGTGTGTGCTGCATGACAAGAGACTTAGAGATGAATAACAGCATGAACATTCCCAGCTCCCTTTTGTTTGTTTCTAGGCCTTCAAATCCCATTTCCTCACACAGGGAAGCTGACGGCATGAGCCTAATGAGCCACTTATGTCCTATTTTATTATTTTATAGCTAGCTTTTGTTTCTCTTCAGTTTCATGATTTCCCATAAAACTATAAATGGATTAGTTATCACACTGCTATGTAGCCCACCTTGCCCAAGCTGCTCCTCATCACCAAATCATGGAGCTATCACCAAGAGAGGCCTTTATGCTAATTTGATGGAATTGATGATAATCCGGACCTGGCATGTCAGGCGTCAGGTTAGGGCACGACCGAAAGCTATGCAGAAACTGGAGGGGTGGTATTGTCACCTAATGCATGAGCATTTCCAGGAAACTCTTGGGATGTGAACTGAGCCCTGCAAGCAATTATGAGGACATGGCTCACACATACACAGCATATACTGGTTTGGAAGAGGTGATGCAGAATTCTCTTCTCTGTAACTCCAGCTTCCTAACAGTGATTGTAGAACATGACTTAAGTGCAGCCATGAAGAATGGGAAGGCAATGGGTGCGGTATCACCAAGTCATGACTGGATGTAGGTGAGAAAGAGCATCTCTGCCATATTCCTCCACCAGGGCAAAGGCTAAACCTACAAAGCCAAAGCATTCATGGCTATTACTCCCAAAGGTCTTCATTTTGTTATGCGTAGACAATCAGCATCCAATGTGTAGACAATCAGCTTCTTTAGAGGGCTGAGCTGATAAAAAGAACTCAGGATGTAGCTCACAAGTCTCAGATGTCAGCCATTTGACCAGCATGTTGTATGGATCCCAGACGCCAGGGAGCATGACATCACAGAGACCTCCTTTCCTTTAAAAAATAATTTTATGTGTATGGATGTTCTGAATGTATTATGTCTGTGCATGCCTAGGGCCCTCAGAGGCCAGAAGAAGGTGTCGGATCCCTGTAATCGGAATCACAGATGGTCAACTGCTACTTGATTGCTGGGGACCACAGCTGTATCCTCTGGAAGACCAGCAAGTGCTCTTTAACACTGAGCCAGCTCTCCAGCATCAAGAAACTTCCTTTTCATATCTTCATGTGTTCTCCCTCACATACACCGGTTCCAGAGTTACACTGCTCTGTTGTTTATAAACTCCAATCTCTGACATTATCTTCGCCATTTAGATGAGTTTCCCCCTTGGTTAACAGAGATCACGGAGTTTCTCCTAACAAAGGAATTCTGTCTGAGTACAAAGGAATGCTTGGGCTTGTAAAACGCTGCGCTGCTGCGCTCTGTTCCCTGTTGCTGTTAGTGAGCGGCTTCTTGCTAGAGAATAAGGAGGGCATCGTCTCCCTGTCCATTTGTTAGCAGCCAGCAAGGAAGGATGCAGCTAGTGCCGCTTGCCCGTCAGACCTAGGCACTGTGATCATCTAGGCCACATGTTCAGGTGAGTGCAATATGGCCTTATACTATTTTCCCTTTTAGTTAGGACTCCTTAGTTTACCGTTTTCCACCCTGTTTCCGTTATAAATGAAGAGAGTCAGGAGTGTGGGAAGGAGAAAAGTAGGGCTGAAAATACCACTCCCCTTACCCAAGCTCAAACCTTGGGTGTGACTCAGTCCCTGGCCACAGGAAGGACAGACGGCATCCCGCTGGTCACATGACCAATTATTAACAAATGTCTAATTGTGATTACAGTTGACTTGAGCTCTTTGAAAAGTGTCAAAGTTGCAAAGTAGAAGTTGAATTTTTTTTCTTTTAAAAAGCATGGCTAGGGACATTTTGTAACTCTGAAATATTTGTTTTAGAAGATACATATTTTCCCCTAGCCGTCACATTTCTGTGATCAGTGTGTACAGTTTCATCAGGACTCTGACCCTGTGGAAATGCATTCAGAGGAGTATCCTTCTCAGGTCCCTTTCATTTATTTAATAGCACTTTGCTTTGTTTTTGTTATTTGAGGATAGGGTTTCTTTGTAGCTTTGGAGCCTGTTCTGGATGATCGAGAACATCTGGTCCCTGGCCTCAAAATCACAGAGATCCACCTGCCTCTCTGCCTCTTGAGTGCTGTAATTAAAGGCATGCATGACCACAGCCCAGCTAATAGCATTTTTTTTTTAAAAAAAGATGCTCTTAAATTTATATACTGTATTAATTAACAGCCCATACTTTAAGAAGTCAAAAACCACCTATTTTTATACATTTTACGTTCCTTCAAAGATTGTAAATACTTTAATTACCTACCATATTTAATAATCCACATTTCCTATCTCTAGCTGAATGTAGTTCCCCCATTGCTGTCCATTAGCTTTGTATGTGTAATATATCTTTTGATCGATACAGCGTCCTAGAGTATAGAAAACAAGAAAGGCCTTTTCTCTTTGCTCAGGTAACACTTATCAGAGAGGACACACCCCTTCCCTGCTCATCTAACGATTCTCTTTTGGTCCCTTCCCTTTCTCTTCCATTTTTGCCCATATGCAGAGTAGATATAAGCATTAGAATCAAAGAAACAACTAGGTACAGAGCATCAATAGTGTTTTTCCCATGGTGGGGTGACATTGCTTAGATATTTGAGAGATTAGAAATCAGATAATATCAGAATATGATCAAATCACATTGCTTGAAACCACCAAAGAACTAACTAAAGAAGAAGAAAAGAAAGAAATCTGATAATATCCACTTCCAAAATCGATTGCACAATCTTTATCCCCATGGTAAATTGCATCACAAAGAGACGATTATAAACTGGATTAAATTGAACTGTTGTGAGTTTAGGAAGAGATAAGAGAGGCTGGGGTATTCCTGTCTTTTGGTCAATGCTTTTTTTCTTTTGAGATAAATTTTAGGGAAGCCAAGCTGTGATGGTAGCAGATTGCGTAGTGCACACCAGACAGGAAAACAAGGAAAATGAGGAACAGATTATGCAGTGATCTTTATAGGCAGACTGTAGAGAATGACTATCCTCACTTGGTGTGGAGAGGCTGAGGTCCCCTGTTCTTTGCCCCTTGGGTTACACTTGGAGCTTGCTTGAGCACTGTTACCATTTGCTTCTTTCATCCCTTTCCATTCCTGGATTCAGATTCCCATTGCACCAACCCCTTAGGTCTCTTCCCACCTTGTTCATGTCCGCGCACCCTCATTGTTCCTTATGAATGGCTTTTCTGGAGGAAACCATTGTATCTGAACAGATATGGAAATCCTTCTTGTCTCTGAGTTATGAGCAGCAGATTGCATGAAAGTTAATTAGTTTAATTTATGGAACTCTGTTTTGCATTCTTAAGCCTGTGATTTCAAAGGAAATAATACTTGCTATAAGACGACCCTCTTCGTTCTTTGTGCTGTCCTGTACGTGTGACATTGTCATATTGATGAAGGACCTTTAGTGTTAACATTTTAGGGGTACATTGCCGCCTCTATAGCTATAAGGTCTTAGACAAGTTATTCACACTAATTAGGTGTTTCATTAATAAAATAAATAAGATTGTTAAGTGAATTGGCAACACGGCTAACAGCCAAGGTCTCATTTGTAGCTCTCTTGGTTCTCTCTTATCATTTGTTTACTTAGAGGACCATAGTTGACATCTTACTAGCAATTTAAAAGTCAACATTTTTGTGATATTTGTGTGTGTGTGTGTGTGTGTGTGTGTGTGCAGTGTAGGTACCTGCTTGAGTGCATTCCTGTGCTTGCTTGTGTGCACAGGTATGTAGTTGGCTGCCAGGGGAGTATGTCCAGGGCCTGCTCTATTACTATGCCTTACTTTCTTGGGCCAGGAGTTAAACAGGCAGACGCTAAGCCCCTGAGACCCTCCGCCGTAAATGCCACACTGCTGGGGTTTCAGGTGCTCTGGTCCCAGCTGGCTTTTGATGCAGGGGCTGGGTTTTTGGATTCAGGTTCTTATATTTGCACCGCAAGAGCTCTTACCCATCAAGTCATCATCTCAGGCCCTCTCAGGATGTTTTGAAAAGCCATCCTATCTTCTTACAATGTCGGGTCTCTTCTCAATGATAGGACACTGTTAGATGCTGAGTGGGGTTATTTAAAAATTGCAGGTAAGGCTCACAGCAGTTACAGAAGTTGCTAACTGGTCCCTAGTCTAAGTGTTCAGGGCTCACTGGTAAGAGCTGTGCAAAATGAGTGAGGAGAGTAGACGTTTAGGGAAGCTATTGGCTCTCAGGGAAAGAGCTGAAGCTACAGTCTTCCAGGGGAAATTCTTCAGTCCCAGATTTCGTGTGTGTGTGTGTGTGTGTGCCTGTGTGTGTGTGTGTGTGTGTGCCTGTGTGTGTGTGTGCCTGTGTATGTGTGTGTGTGATGTGTATGTGTGTGTGTGCCTGTGTATGTGTGTGTGTGCCTGTGTATGTGTGTGTGTGCCTGTGTGTGTGTATGTGCCTGTGTGTGTGCCTGTGTATGTGTGTGTGTGATGTGTATGTGTGTGTGATGTGTATGTGTGTGCCTGTGTATGTGTGTGTGTGCCTGTGTGTGTGTGCCTGTGTATGTGTGTGTGATGTGTATGTGTGTGTGTGTGATGTGTATGTATGTATACATCTGTATGAGTATGTGCAAATGTGCTTGTACACGCATGTGCTCATTATACCCATGTGTGGAACCAGATGTTCATGTTGAGTGTCTACTTTAGTTATTATTCATCTTGTTTTTGAGACATGGTCTCTCGCTGATCCAGGAGCTCATAGATTTGGCTGGGCTGACTGATGAGTGAGCAGAGCTCCTCCTGCCTCAGTTTCCCAGTTTCCACATGCAGACACTGGACCTGCTTCGTGTGAGTGCTGGAAATCCATACCCAGTTCTCATGCTTTCAGGGCAGACTATTGATGGCGCCGTCTTCACCACTCCCGCCTTAATGATCCAGACTTTGAGTTAGTTATTTAGAGAGATCTGTGGGAAAACTTTAGATAAATTTATGTGGTTATGGATTCTTAAATTTGATTTTACAATTAATTTTACTATGTCTTTCATGAACTTTCACCTTTGTCAATTATTGATAATTTATTATATAAACTATAAAAGTTATTAACAAGTAGAACTTTAAAAGTCCTGCAATGGAAGTTATATTCATAAAAACAAAGTAAAAAACTAAGGCATATTTTTAAAACTGCAAGTATTACACTGTTTGTAATTGAAATATTTGTTTTCATTAACTTGTTATTTATTTATTTATTATCTCTGTGGCATCTGGAAATCATTCTCCTTCATTTTTCCATTAAAAAGTTACCACAAGTATATTGAATATTTGTTTTTTTTTCTTGCTTTAGAAAATGATAGCATCACAGTAAAACCACGTAATCCAGAGATTCTATGGAATCCATGGTAGTTTATGGTTTGAACTTTTTCAATCAAGTAGTTAAGAATTTCAAATAAAGACTGAACAGAATTATTTGGCCTAATCTTCTCTTCCATCCTGCATCCAAACTCACATTTGAGATCAAATGTAGACATCAGTCAACTGCAGACAAAGAAAGAGGATCCCAGAAAAGCATCTGTTACTCTGATCATCACTGTTAAATCCCCGTAAACTGGCTGTGTTTAAACTCTGTCAGTGTGAGCTTAGAATTAAGCCCCACGGACTGGGACTGACCACTTGTTTTCAGAGAGCAACGTGGGCTGGGCTAAGGTTTTTCAGTGGACCTGACAGTGTTTCAAAGGTTCGTGTCTTGGTTTATAGGAAAACTTTCTGAATGGTTTCTGGACATCAGGTGTTTCATTTAGAGAAGAAACCACAACCGCCCAGTTTTCATTATGTCCTTTGAAGAAGAATAAACATTACTGAAGCCTTTGGCAGGTAGTTTTACACAGACGCCACCCCCACCAATCCTATTTTATAGGCCAGCTATAAGTCAAGCTATTTCCGCTAATGAAATTTACTTTGATCAGTGGAGGCCAATCACCCTTCAAAGCATTGTTCTGATTTGAAATGCAAGCAAGTGCTTCATAGATTGAGGCCACTGTAGTAACAGCAGATCAAAATAGAGACTGATGTCTCATTAGATCACATTAATGCCTGACAGAGAGTGACTTCAGATCAGTGGGGAAGCCCTGTTACTCATGGGCGCCGTAGGGAAGGCGGGCTTTTTCCTTCTCTCCCCTTTCCTCCATGGCTTTTAAAGAATACCCCCTTTTCCTCATTCCTGTCTCCTTTATCCAGTTCTTAGTTTTGCAAAAGAATTTAGTCTCAGAAGCAGTGATTTAAGGCTGATATTTTTGATCATTCACTGGGCATTTACGTTATTAAATATTTCAGGTGTTTATAGGACAACAGTGATTTTAAAAAGAAATATAACCCCCACCATATATATGTTCTAAATATTTGTGTATATATGCATTTTTGATTCAAGAATTTTCAAATAAGCTTTGTGTGAAGATGCACTTTATGGAAAATTTCAAATGTGACTTCTATAATAAAGCAGACATCTTCTCGTTCCTGTGCAGGAAATTAGAAGATGCCTATTTAATTACACATCTTGCCTCTGAGCTTGATTTACTCAATTAATTAGCCATTACTTAATTAATAGTGTTCTTTATTTATTCCCCCATCACATAATTCTCCAACTCTCTGACATTAACAGGGCACCCACCAATTAAGTTTTGACTTTTTAGGCTTTGCACAAACATTGAACGTTAAGAACTCAAGCCCACAAGACTACCTTAGCTTCAGGCAGTAGCTGCAAATGGAGTTCCCAGACTACTCTTGCTTCTGCCTGTCTGACTACACATTTGGCTGCCCTCACAGCGCTACCTCCCTCAGGTGTAATAATTTGCTAGGACAACTCAGAGCTCAGGGAAGTTCTGTGCTGGTGACTGCAGTCTTATTACAAAGACTGGAGCTCGGGGACTTGCAAATAAAATAGACGCTGTCTTAGTCACCACTTTGTTGCTCTGGCCAAATCCCTGACAAGAGACAACTTCAGGCAGGAGAGGTTCACTTTGGCTCATGATCTGGAGGGGGATACAGTCCATACGGGAGGGAAGGCGTGGCTCCTGGGGACTGCTTGCTCACGTCCCAGATGAGGAAGCAGAGAAAAGAGAACAGCAGAGTTCCAATGGGCTTCTTCTTTTTATTTTGTGTAGTACCCAAGTTTCCAGATGGGGCTACACCCACATTCAGAATAAGTGTTCACCTTTGTTAACCCTCTGGTAATACCTTCACAGACACACCCAAAAGTAGATACACCCCATGCCCTGGGCATTCCTTTCTTTTGTGTGTGTGTGAATGTGTGTTTGTGGTGTCTGTGTGTACATTTGCAATGTGTGTGGGGATTAGAGGACAATTTCAGGCGACTTGCTCAGGAACACCCATTACCCATTCTGAGATAGAATCTCTGATTGACCTGAGCTTTACCAGTTAGGCTAGACTTGCTGGCCATTGAGCGGCAATGGTCTTCAGTATCTGCTTCCCTGTTATTGGAATATCAAGTGCATACCACCAAGCCTGACACTCTTGTACAGGTTTGGGGTTAAATACAGGTTCTCATGCACTTAGGCAGGCACTTTACCTACTGAACCATCGCCCTAGCTTTGTAAGTGCTTTTTATTATTTCACTAAAGTCGGCTCTCACGTTTGGTCATCCCAAGTACATCCTTTTCAACATAATGCTCATAATTCTAACCCATAACATTACAACATCCCTAAAATCTCTTAGTCTGCCAGCCTTTCAAATTTCCCCAAATATTAAGAATTCTAACATTGTTCAAAAACACAAATTCAAAGTCTGCTGTGAGACTCAGTGTAATTTCTCAACTTTTAGTTAATCCCTGTTAAAAAAAAAATCCCTGTTAGGAAAAAAAAATAATAGATGTGTAAGCTGGGGATAGAGGGTAGTAATAGAATGCTTCCTCCCCCTCCCTTCAGGTTCACCATCTTCTAACACGTTCCTCTGCTCTCCAGTCTGGACACCCCTGACTCTTGTTGAGAGTTTAATTTACACATCCTTATGCAGCATTGCTGATTAAACTGTTGGTCACTGGTGACTGAACTGGATCTTTAGTCATCTTTCTTCCTGGAGAATGTCAAACATTCTAACCCATAATCACATACGTTAGCACTCGCTGTTTCGGTGACAATTTCTTATCCATTGTTCAGTAAACTCAAGTGTTGTAGGAAGTGGTTGGCCATGAGTAATGAAAGACTTTCATATCACTTATGAAATTTTAAAGAGTTTTAGAGTTCTGTGCCAGGAACCAAATGTAAAGGAAACACACACACACACACACACACATACATACACACCACTATTACTGGGGAGATGTAGACAAATGGCTATTTACCAATGGGTATGATGGGACACCAGCTACAGAACATAAAACCCTTGGACCAGGGTCTAGCTTAGTGAACCAGGGAGATTTTCAGAGTTTCTTAGAGGAGCGTTAAGTGAGGATTCAGTTATTCACAGGATCATGGGTGACTCAAGACTGTATCTACAAGAAGTTCACTGTAGTGTGAATGATGATGACTCAGAAAAGCTTGTTGTATCCCTGGGGCTCTCTGCACAATTGCAGGCAGTTTAGTTGGTGGTCAAGTTTTCTCTCCTCAGAACAGCAATTGCTTACTGATTTTATACCCTTGGGGAAGGACCTTGTGAATCTTGGAAAGATTTAGGAGCATCCTGAGCCTTGCAAGTTTTGCTTACTTCTAGAATGTTCTGAGTCTTTCTTATTCCTTCAGGTGGGATCCAGACAACAACTCTAAGTGTTGACAGGGTCTTGATGTCTTGATGTTATTTTATTTAACAACTATCGATTTTCTATCTATCTATCTATCTATCTATCTATCTATCTATCTATCTATCTAT
>LOEQ01004429.1:208102-228708 GCA_001685075.1 Bramus lutescens
GGCTGTGGTGATACACACCTTTAATCCCAGTAGCCACACTAGTTGCCATAGAAACTGGGCAGTGCAGGCCTTCCATCCCAGTGGTGCATGTCTTTAAATAAATTGGAGGAGACAGCTCTCAATCTCAGTTTTATTCTAAGATTCCTGGAGGCAGGATTGCCATTTCGAACTGAGGTAGAGGTAAGAGCCAGTGGCTGGCTGTTTTGCTTTTCTGACCTTCGGTTTGAAGCCCAATTTTTCTCTTTGAGTTTTTATTAATTGTGCTACAGAAACCTCTGTTGAGAAACTGTCTCATCAGATTGGTCTGTGAGCAAGTCTATGAGGGCATTTTTGTGATTAATGATTGGTGTGAGAAGGTCCAGCCCACTGTGGTCCTGGGATGAATAAGAAAGCTAGCTGAGTAGTAAGCCTTGGAGAGGAAGGCAATCAACATCATTCCTCTATGGGCCTAGTTTCAGTTCTTCCTTTTAGGTTCCTGCCTTGACATCCCTTGGTGATGGGCTGTCACTTGGAGTCATAAGATGAAGAGCTTTTCTCCACAAGTTTGGTTGCACCAGTGTTTTACCACAGCAACTGAGAAGCAAGCTAGAACAGCCGGGAAAGAGATCACACAGGCACATGTTAGCAGCTCACAAGAGCTGCGAGAATTCACTTCCCAGCTTTGCATTCAGAGACTTGCTGGCAACCTGGAACTGGTCATACCCAGTGGGAGTATTAACCATGAGAAGTGGCAGACATAAAGTGGCAAACAATGTTTTGTATACCCTTTGGAGTGACAGTTGGTAGCATTTGTTGGTAAAACCATTTTGAGACATATATGTCTTTCCTTGGTCAGATGCATAACTGGCAGATAAACTTTTCCCATTCTCTAGGCTGCTGCTTCAGTTGATTGACAGTTTCCTTTGCAATATAGCAACTAAATGGATATATTATCAAACTGCCCTCTGAATTTGTATATCTCTGTCCATAGATTAGCTCAGCCCTTAGAGCACAGAGGAATTTATTCGTGTAGCAGACAGTGGCTAACAAAGAAACTAACAACCAGTCTAAAGAGCACAACGCATGGGGCGCTCAGTAACAAATAGGACAATTGCACTGTTACCCCATCTCCTGCTAAGATGAGGGAGTGGAAAGATTTTCAAAACCAAAGGGCAGGGAGGACCNCTAACAACCAGTCTAAAGAGCACAACGCATGGGGCGCTCAGTAACAAATGGGACAATTGCAATGTTCCTCCATCCCCTGCTAAGATGAGGGAGTGGAAAGATTTTCAAAACCAAAGGGCAGGGAGGACCACAGAGAAACTGGATCTTCTGGACATGACAGGACACCCATGTTGGTGAACTCATCACGGCAGCTATAGTTGCCTGAACAGGATCTGCATTCGGTCAAGCCAGTTGCTATTCTAGATTGGAGCAGGAGAGTTTCATGAGTTCCCAGCCCTGGCTGAAGAGTTATTGAGGGCAATGGTTTCTGAGAGAGGGAGAGGAGTTTCTTTAAGAATGTAGCCCCTTGTAGGTCAATCACACTCCACTGTGTGGCCCCACACCCTGAGTAGACATGGTCAACACAAATTGGACTTGCTGAGTTAGCTACAGGGGAGTAAAAAGAGCTGCAAAATTAGGAAAGGGTTGGGAGGTAAAGGGCGAATCTGGGAGGAGTTAGAAAAAAGAGGGAGGCAAATATGATCAAAATAAATCCCATGAAATGCTCAAAGAACTAATAAAATACTATATTCAAAATAAGATTTGTTTTCAGCATATGAATTCCAGTGGTGCACAAATACTTAACCCACAAAAAATGTTTTTGCTGAATAATTTCCCTCAGAAATCTGTAACATTGTATGTTACTGCTGAAAAATCCTGGGCATTAATCTAAATCATAATTCCCGTCTTGAAGATTTCAAGAAAGTTAGGGAGGGAATCATGGGGAAATTAGTGGGAGGGAAAAAGAGGAGGAAGGGCTGAGCGGAGGAGAAGCTGGAGGATGTGGAGGGGAAAAGAGGGGATGAAGAAAGGGATGAGGAGTGTTAGAGAGCACCAGGCGATGCAAGGTGACAAAACCACCTGAGACACTGGCCCTGGACGTCCCAGATCCCAAACTGTGAAGAAAATCTGTTTTTTTTTTGCTTGTTTGTTTGTTTTTTCTTTTCTTTTTTTTTTTAGGCAAAGATTTTTAAAAAAGCATCTGCAATGTGTATTTCAGACAAAGGCTGGAGGAAGGGGGTCCTATAACACACAGGTTTCCCCTCGTCATGGCTCCCCTTCCACTATAAAAGGGTCCAAGGCACCACTGTGGCACCCTACACCGCCACGGGAATTAAAACCTTTGGGAAATAATCCTTTCCTCTCAGCCTATGCCTGTGTTCCTTCCATCTCTGCTTCCCCTTTCCGAGCTCCAGGAATGGGCATAAAGCAGCAGGGTTCTCCTGAGTTTTATGAGATTGTTTTCAAGTTGCTTGCCACAGAGACCAGTCTGAGAACAGTGGAAATCCGATTCTTAGAAAGACAAGCAGAAATGTGCGCAGGAAGCAGTGAGCGTCTGCACCGGTCAGTGTTCTTAATGGATTTGTGATCTTTCTCTTGTTGAGATTCAAAGTCAGCCCTGTACACAGTCACTAAGTTCATGTGCTATAACGTAGCCCAGCTCCTTCCACTAGCATAGTACCTTGTCTTTTTCCTTTTCTGTCTAAAAACTTGACTCTTGGGAGGCTAAGATTTGATGGAATGCTGTGTGTGGGGGGGGAGGTGGCAGGAGCCTTCGGATAAAGACTTGAATGACTGCTAGACCACTGGGTGGGCTCTCACAAGGTGGAGAACCTTGAAAAACGATCCCCACGTGGAGAGTCCTTGTTTACTTGCGTTTTGGTGGTCCCTTGATGAGCTAGCAAAGTCCCTGAGGCTGGAGGCAGAAGGCTCACCGAGGCTGCCCCACAGCGAGAGCAGAAGCACAGACATCTGACATGAAAGACCTGAGTGGATTGTTTCCAGGCTGGATTCAAGACAGAGACTAAGAAACACGAGCAACAAGACTACAGCAAAAACAAGTCAGAATGCCTCATGGCCAGTGGTGTAGCGACTTTCCCAAAAGCTAAAGTGATTTCAAATGCATATGCTTTATTTTGAGCATTTTCTTGAGAGGCCTTCTTGTTCTCTGAACTTCGATTTCTTTTTATCTTGCTCTTTCCTTTTCCCAAGAATTGCAATTCAAGGTCTTCTAACTCTTTCTTCCTCTGTCGCTGGTTTCCTTTCTACCCAGCTCTCCTCTTCAGAGGGAGGGGCAGAGTCATGGCTGGCTAGATTGCACCCCTTATCTTCACCCGCATTTCTTCCTGTTCCCTTCCCTTGCCAAGGTTCATTCTTCACTCTGCCCTTCAGCCTCTTAGCTGGCTTTGAATGCAGAGCCTCCTGCCATGTGCCCTGTGAGTCTGAACCCATCTCCCAAACAACAGTGCCTGCGAAGGCTCTGTCCTCTGCCAGATTCCTTCCCCATCTCCCGACTTGCTACATTGTCTTATTCCTGCTGGGGTTAAATATTCATTCCTTGTCCTGTGTGTGCATATTTTCTTTTCATTTATTCTCTACATGCCTCAGAGCTAGGCCATCTTACAGATAGATATTAGGCCAACATCACAAGATAAAGCATAATGCCACTTTGGTCTCTTTATAGTTAAGAAGTAATAAATTCAGTTTCTTCCTAAATACAAATGAAAATAAGAAAAATTGTCCCTCAATAATTAGCAAAGCTCAATGAAGGTTTACAAAACGTAAATATTACTTAATATAATGTAAATATAGCAAATATTATGTCATTTTGCAATATCCTGAAGAAATTGATTATTTCTCATTGAACACATACAATCTTTGGAAGTATCAAATTTAGTTTTACAAATCTGATTCCCTGACACCTAGTGTTAATTTTGAGTATTGCTAAATGTTCATATATGAAGTTTCTGTAGTAAAACTTGCCTTTTTTCTTCGGTTGGGTTTGTGAACCTGTGAGATTTATTCTGGCTACAATATGTTCTCACTTTATATCTGGCTGACTTGTTGGTGTTCAAAATGAACAATGGAACTTACAGTCATGAAGCTGGGTTGTAACCTGGTTGTTACTCTAAACCACCCATGACCTTGTGTGAATTATTTTCTTCTTAGAGTCTGGTGTCCTCAGCGCTACAATAAAGTGCATGGTCACTAACTGTGTGGCTGCTGTGACCCTAAGGGAAACATCATTACACTGCTACATGTTATAATACAGAGTGCAAATGGGATCTGGGTGGTTTAGAGTCATGCCATCTAATAGATCCTCCATTGTGCTGACAAAATTCCAGCGCAGCTACTGTAATTATATGTCATGTAAAATGAACTTCAGTGTAAATATCCACACATGGCTAGTGGCTTCTCTCTTAGAAAGTATAGGTTTTTGTTTGCTTGTTTTTGTGTTTGGAACCAAGAGATGTTCTTGATAAATATGGGGTTTATTTACCAACATACTTGATTTGCTCTCCATACTGATTGGCTTGATTCTGCCATCTCTGATTTATCATATTTTGGTGTGAATTCACCGTACAGGAATGTTAGGATTCTTTCTATAGTGGTGTTCTCTCTCATGGTCAGCTGTGAGACTGATTCAATAGATCAATAGATAGAGATAAAGATACTTTCTTTTCCTAGTTCACTAGCAGGATTGAAGTTGCCAAAACCATTGGAAGCTGTAGTCATTCTTGGTGGAGGTAAAATTTAAAGCTCAAATCCTAATTGTTTTTCAAGGTAACATTCTGCAAAGAAGAAATCAGGTTTTTAAAACTTTATCATCCATGCAAAGATAAAACTAAATTATTTTTATTTGTTATGATATACAATATAGATTTCTATTATTTTTTACTTACTAAATAACCTGCAGAAGATAAAAATACCTAGAGAGTTTTAGTACATTTTTTTGGAGCGTTCTTAGAATGCAGACATTTTATCTTGACAAAATACAGGATGTACTTGAGACCACTTACTGTATGAATCACAACATTGTATACAACGAATATACATGAATAAAAATTGAGAAAAGTCTATGCAGATAACACTAAGGGATTTTGAATAGGAACTTCATCTTTTTCATCCATTCCTTATTATTTGACATTGGATGTATTTTATTTTGTGTTCTTATGGTTGAAATTAAATATACTCATCTAAGTCTTTTCTTAGTGTGTACTCTATTATTTCTTTCGTTGGCTTCATCAAAGAGAATTCAACCTTTGCCAACAATAACAAACATATCTGCATGCAAACTCATTCTCTGAGAGAGAGAGAGAGAGAGAGAGAGAGAGAGAGTCTCTTGCTCTCCCACACTCTCACACTCTCTCCTTCTCTCTCTCTCCTCTAAGGTTTGAGGTTCCTGGAAGTGACTTTTTACAAGGGTGTTTAAAGCATGTCTCTTAGCATGTGCATGGGAGCTTTTTATCAAAATAAGCAAATGACATTTAATTTATGAAAGCTGATTATAATATATGTAATTGATATTATCTTTTCTATAGCTAAGCCTACTCTACTCCAAACTTCTACCTTAGACTAAAGTTATTATGGGTCCCTCAAAGAACAGCAGGTATACATGTGTCCATAACTAGCAACTTTGTACACTTTTCTGTGAAATCTTTGTAATTACCATTCCATTCAAATGATCACCTTCTGTTATCTGGAAAAACAGGAGGTGAAAAGGTCAATTTGTGACAGTTTCCACAGTATTATTCTAAATAATAATGTCAAACGTGGCCATTAGGCGTTGTAAAACCCTACAGTACCCTTTGAAGTGAGAATAGGGATTTTGTTAGAAATCAGCGTGTGGCTGAGCTCAAGCCCTTAGAAAGGAGTGAGTTCCCTTTTCTGTGTATAATTTACCCAGGCTTATAATGTATACATTCACAATATGTGATTACAGAGAACACCATCCTATTATTATTTGGGGGAAAGGAACATTCCTCATATCAGTTTTTAATCTATCACATGAAGTTATGAGTCATCTCTGCTCCTTGGGTGTATCAAGGAACCACAATTTGAAAATCATTTTATTGTTGTAACTCCATTGGCTCTGAGCTCAGCAGAGCACACACATTGCAAGTGGAAATGTGCACTCCTTTACAAATAGTCACTTCAGAGCTGGAACATTGTTGTGCCTACAAGCTCCTATCTGCTCCGCTGATCTATTCTTATTCTTGCTCTTATGCAAGTAGTGGTGTCTGCAATGTGCTTCCTCTTCGTGGCCTAAGGTCCTAGGGCGACTCAGCAGTTAGTTTTCGGGTTGACCAGTAGATGGCAGTCTATGCACTGGTTTTCATTGACCATCTTCCATGTATGATTCAACCTTAGCCATAAAACGAAACATACTCTTGCTATTTTGTACCGTTATTTTAGAAAAAGATTTTAATACACTAAAGTAAATTAAATAATTTACTTAAAATACTCACAGATATTGGGATAACAAAAGCAACAAACAACTTTTCCCTCCTGTAAGTTTTCATAATTTGTTAGGAGCCTACAAATTGGAAGGTGTGATTGGCAGCCAAGAAGCTGCCCTTTAAATGTGACTATGACGTGCTAGCTGATTCTTGGTCCTCCTGGAAGCTTTTCTTTTACATTGAAAGCACAGCACAGGGGCAGATATGAAGTATGCCCTCAAAGGTCCAAGTTTCGGACTTGGTCTCCAGCTTGGCATTGTTGGGAGATAGTGGAACCTTTAAGAGGGAGGGTGAAGCAAGAGATTTTCAAATCACCCAGAGTGCCTTGGAAGGGGATTGTGGGATTTTAACTCCTTCTTCGCTTTTTCTTTTGGGCTGTTGTGTGAGTGGTTTTGCTCTCTGTGTCTTGCGTTTTGGTCACAGCGTGCTGTCACCAGCCCAGAGGAAGAGGTCATCTGTTCTTGGATTGAAATCTCTAAAGCTGCGGGCCGAAAAGTTATTATCATGAAATACTAAGAAGTGGCTCTTAAAAGAGGCTAGAGTAGTTTATCAAATGAAACCTTTGGGACAGGGAAAAAGAGAGGAAAAGGGAGGGAGGGAAGAAAGGAGGAAAATAGACGGAGAGAGACAGAAAGAGACACAGAGGCACGCAAAGAGACAGAGAGAGGGTTGGAAGTTTTTCCCTAAGGAAGAGGAGGTTTTTAGATTTTCACAATTATGGCGGTGCTTGTGCTCTTAAAAGGTTACGTATGGGTGTATAAAAGAGGAAACCTTTCTTGAATGAAAAGCTAAGGAGGTGCTAGGCAACATCTCTGACTGTTGAAGATAAGCGTGTGTTGGGGTAGAAAGTCTGTAGTATTAAGCAGGGGAAGTGAGACAGATTGACCGAACATTCCTTCCCCCACACCTCCACTCACCTCTGAATGCTCATCGCCGTTCCATTTTTCACAAGGCCATTATCTTTTCAGTCTCAGGCTCATAGCCAATATTTCTGTAATAGATAAATGAATGTCTGATAATGCAGAAAAAATATTTCAAGATACAGAGGAGGTGGCATCTTCAGCAATAGAGATAATAGAGGGGAAAGAGCTTTTCTGTGGCAAGGTCAGCAAACATTCATCACTCTGAACGGTGCCGTGGAGTCAAGGACGAGCAGGACAAGGCAAGGGAGCCAGGAGGGAAGGGTATGAGGAATTTGGCACAATGGGCTTGGTGTATGCTCAAAAGACCAAGATCAGCATATTTGTGTGTTCACAGCAGAATTATTTTTATTAAAAATTTATTGAAAAATTATGTGCATTTTGCTCCCTATTAGAAAGAATTAAGAATGAGGGAAAAAGTTGAATAGATTATGCTAGGAATGCTTTAGCTGGCATTCAGATCTTTCTTTTGGATCTGAACGTGCTAGCTATAGTGCAGCTTTGTTTAGATCCTGGGGACAGATTTAGTTTTAGTCATAGAACCAATGCTAGCTGGCTCTTGAACGTAGGGCATTGCCATTTTACATCTCCACGTTGTTAAGGGTGCGGTGGGGGCAGGTTAAAGGTGTGTACGAAGAGTCTTGCATCCTGTAATAGACGCTGACCTGAAGCCTTTGAGACTAGGGTCTCTCGTTACTCATGTTTTGTCTCTGACCAGGGCCTAACCCAGGATTTAGACATAACCCAGGACTTAGGATCACCACACTGAAGCTTGAGCTTCTAATAGGCACTGAGTCTATCTGCTATGGAGGTGAAACTGGGCAGGGAGTATGGTAGAGCCTGAAAAGCAAGGATAGAAGCAATGAGAATATTGTCTCAGATGCTCTTTCTTCAACAGACTCTTGCTTCCTAAGACAGGCGCAGGTAAACTTGGACGGGATCTGCTCATTGGTCCATTTACTGCTTTTTGATGTCTTCCCAAAATGCCAAGCCTTGTAGGCACATGTGAGATTGGGTGTGCCTGTGTCTGTGCTTGTCATTTGTCCTGGCTAGATCAAAATGAAGTGCTGGCCACTTTCAGAATTCCTGCCTTATAAAAGTCATTTTGTCTTAGAACAGAAAGAACAGAAAAGAGAAAAGCACCAAAACCAAAACAAACCAGGAAAACACCTTCGTTTTTCTTATCTAATTTTTAGCTTTTAGCCTCGTTGAAAAGAGCCAAGGTGATAATCTTGATGCGTAGATTTTACAAGGTGTGGTGAGGGTGTCTTATCTCCTTGAAGGAAATAAATATTATATATATGTGTGTGTGTGTGTGTGTGTGTGTGTGTGTGTATGTGTGTATGAATAATATACCATCCATAAGTCTTTATACCATCAGCAGGTAGGCTATTCCTTTTTTGTTTTTTCTCAAACAGCATCAACCGTATTCCATGAAAGTAAAATATCTGCATTTGGGTGGGTCTCTCAATGGTCCATTAATGCTGATGTTTAGGGAAGAGTTAGTGGGGAGACCAGGCTTCTATGGACAATTCATCAGAGCTCTTTGTTTCAGTGCTTTCTGGGACACAAACCTTCTACAATGTTCCTGGAACCCCGTCAACCTATAGTCATGAAAACCTGGTTTTACAATAGCCTAACTTTGTACAATTTGACTAAGACTCCAAGTCTTACAAACATGAGAGCTTCTCTCCCGTTCTGTGCTCAACTGAAAAGTGTTTACTGATTTCAGATTTCTGGCAACTATTTCCTATGAAGTCAGAACTTGTCTTGGCAGTTTCCTGGTGCTGGAAGACATTGGTTGATCTCCTCGTGCATGCTTGGGTGGCTAGGATAAAGATTACTTGAGCATTTGTGGATGTGGAGTGGATGCAGCTCAACCATAAGGCTGGGTGGCGAAGCACAGCGTCATTGGTGCTACTTCCTTCCTGTCACTGAGGCAGGGACCATCAAACCATAGGTACAGGCTAAGCTGAGGATCACCTGACTTTCCATCCCCATGAAAGAGTCTTATTGATATGCAGCTAGCTGAACCCATGTATTTACCTGTTGTCGCTGGCTGCTTCAGGGCTAAAATGACAACGTGTAGAAACTGTCAAAAGTCCCTATGCCTTGCATACCTCAGAAAGATTATCTGACTCCGAAACCTTCCTCAGCCCGAAGGAAGTTATTTATAGAATTGGGACAGAATTGGTTGAAAAGTAGCCAATATCTCTTTAACCTCTTTCAGGATTCAAGACTAAAGTCAAACTGGCTGCCACTTGGCTTGCACCATGTCTCTTACAATCACAGTTTCCTTTCTTCAAAGGTTGATGCTAAGCTGGTCTCTGGCCATCACTAAAGAGCTTCGCTCTTTTCAAACACTCATTAAAAACAAACAAATAACAACAACAGACCCCACAGGGTTACAGTTTATAGAACTCAATGTAAATTACAAAGTAGGATTGTGTGCTATTGGGGCCCCTGCACTAGGAAAAGAAAGCTTGCTGGAGGCCTCCTGGGAAACTTTTGCAGGACTTTTGTCTTTTTATTCAGCCTGCAGGAATGCTCGCTGAGCCACCCCCAACTCTTTCTTTTTGGGAACTCTGCTATCCCCTTGAGTCCTATTGTTCCCATGTATTTCTTTTCTTTCTTTTTTTTTTTTTTAAGTTAGTGAGTCAGAGCTCTGCTACAATGAGAAAAACGTTTGGCCTCACACGGCCTTGCCAAGGCTGATGATGTGCCAAGGCACAGAGTTGGTATTGCCCATGCTACACTAACTGCAGGCGCTGTGGTGCACTCTGTAGAGAGGCATTTTATGGCCCCATGAACCTCCTCCTCTCTCTCTCGGCCCTATACCCTTTACACTGTTCTGAGGAATCCATCTCCTCTGGGTAGGGCCAATGAAACATTCCTGGATTCCCTAAGGGTCAGGCAAGGTAAACTCCTTTTTGGAGAAGACCGGGGATCCCAAGACACCTTGCTAGAGCGTCTTCCTTTGTCCCAAGTTTTAAAGTCATTTGCTGTGGATCTGGGTGGCAGCAGCTTTGCCCCGGGAAAGTACTTTTCAATTTATGTCTGTGTAGACATAAGTTGAGCAATGTGGCTTAGAGACTAAATCGTTGCAATGTGCATTTCCGATGACTTGAAAACAAGGATGGCATAAAGACATCTGGACAAAAGATGGCAATAATGCTATATTTACACCAAGAGGAGACTGTTAACTGCTTTTAAATTTCTTCTCTCGTCTGAAGCTGGTGTGATGTGCCAATGGCCTCCATCAGAAGGCTGGATCCCAAGCGCAGGTCTATTCTTATTATTCATCTATCCACCGTAACTCCAGTAGTGGACACAGATTCCCCATCCTGTGGTAGGATGGGATGCCCCAGGAGAGGGAGAAAAAAATGCTGGCTTAGCAGTGACTCATTGTGTGACCATGGAAAAATCTAGCTATAAAGCACGGAAAAGTTAGATTTTTTTCCCGAAGAAGCATCTCCTGACAGTGCCTCCCACCCATCTGCACACCCTGTATGTCCAAACTGCCTCTGCAGGAAAGAAAGCAGGAACTCCATGACTATGGTGGGGAAAGGCAAGCTGTAAGCAGCTGGGTAATCCATTTGGGCACTGGCCAGCATGGCCTTTGTCATGGACGACTGTTCAATAATGGAAGGCCAGCTGCTGTAACAGATAAACCCTGGAATTTTGTGGACCAGATTAATGGAAGTTGTTACTTGTACAGAAGACACTGGAACTGGGTGGAGATAGAGGGGCATGGCGTAGGCTTCTAGGCAGTCTTTTGAGGGCCTGAGCTAAGGCAGGCTTTGCCATTTCAGCACTGAATTTTCAGATTGCCTTGATTTAGATCTCCAGCCAAGATCCAGAGACGACTGGTAGGTCATAGTTCATGGTGCTATGGCTCAAGTCTAGGAAGAGAATACATGGTTTCTGCTTAAGTTCTAATACCAGATCTGAGGTACATGGCCAACAGAAGAAAGGCCAGTGCAGGAAGGCTAGTGTGGTCTGAGGTACATGGCCAACAGAAGAAAGGCCAGCGCAGGGAGGCTAGTGTGAGCTCAGAAGGAGAAGCAGATCTTCATACAGGAGCTAGTTTGCCAGTTTCTGGAATAGTGGCCCAAGTCCATTCTCCAGTTTGGCAGGTGTTAACAGAAGGCTGTTCATAGGTGCTGGTCCTCAAGCAATGGGGAGTCCTGAAGTCCGGAAATAACTTGGAAGAACCAGAGAGTAAGGCGGGTAAGAAGGCCCAAGTCAAAGGACCTGAGTGGGTCTAAACAGAGGGAAGAAAAATTTCATGGAAGCTCAGCTAAATTTTTAGTTCTTGACTAACCCAGCCAATTGGAAGGAGCTATAAGCTGAGTTCTCAGATGTCACCTGATAGCAAGGGGTTGTTATACTCTATGAGACTCCATATACTTAGACAGGAACTGAGTGAGGTAGGAGTTTCTAGCTCCTTCAACTGACCAAAGTTGAGAAGTACATCTTACATACACCATTTCCCTCCTCTATTCAACCCTGGAAGCAGAGACTTGTCTAAGTGTTTGAGTCCATTCCAAAGTCACATGTTGAAAATTTAACTCTCAAGGCAATGGAATTAGGGGTTGACCAGTTGTAGCAACAGAACTCTGGCAGATGCTGTACTAGTAGTTACTTTTCTGTGGCTATGATAAAATTCTATGACCAAAAGCAATTTATTGAAGAAAGCATCTGTTATTTGTTTTACCTTACAATTCTAGAGGGACAGACACTGCCGGGCAAGAAAAGTTTAAGCTGCCCAGCTGGTCAGAGGGAGTGTTCTTGAACTCTTCTTGAGGAAAAGAAAAACACATTATACTCTCTATAAATTGTTATACTCCTATACGGCTAACAGAGGGGTGTGTGAATGGTGGTTATGGTGGTGATGGTCGTGGTGTGTGTGATACGTGTGTGCGTGTGTATGTGTGTGTCTGTGCATGTATGCATGTGGAAGTGTGTGTGTGGTGTGTGTTAAAGAACAGCTTAGTGGTGGACAGTTAACTTTTGTAATTATGAGACAAGAAATTCATGATCCAAGACTCTTCAGCCAGTGTTGGAAAGACCCTAAACAACTGTACTGGTATAATGTTATTTCCAGCGATCGCAGTAAAGTTTGCTAAGTCACACAAAGAATAGTAGAAATGAACGGCAGTTGCTGGAGTGAGTGGTGATCAAGATGTGTGGAGTAGCAGGAAATACTGTGTAAGGACTTCTGCCCTTGTAAAAATAGCAGGAAGGAAGGAAAAAAATCTGAAAAAAAAAAAGCAGCATCACTGACTGCTTCCTTCTCAGGCAGCATTTTTCAGCCATGGCTTTCCCCAAGTGCACACACACCAGAAAGCCTGTGACCTACCAAGGTTTAACCAGTTCAGCTTAATTCTTCATCGGGGTGTTGATACACCAAGACCTTTACAGGGTGTCACCTGTTACTTCATTGCACTCGTGCACCAAGTAACGTTATTGTTTCAAAGCCTATGTTTAGTATTTAAACATGCAACAATTTTCCTCGTAGGTGGGCCATCGGCATGATTTGTTACCGAGTAAAAACTTGAGGGGGAGAAGAATTCCAGTTCCACCTGTTTGCAGCTGCAGGAAGTGGTCATTACATACTAGAGGAACATAGAACTCATGAATGACCATGTTTTCTTAGACCACTTCCCTGATTAAACTCACCTGGTCTAAGAAACCATTCGTGGGTCAAAAGAAGCAGCAGCGAACACAGCCAGGAGGCATAGCGTAACTGACTTAACACTGTACTCGGATCCCTTGGAGGATGTGAGTGGTGTGTGGCCGAGGAGGAGTTAAACATCCCCTCACCATGGTCTGTCCAAGGGTGGAATGGAAGTTAGCCCTCGTAAAGTGGTTAGCAGTATGATTTTATTTTAAAACACAGGATGTGAGTAATGTTGCATTTCTTTCCTTTCTCTGCACAGCTTGAACATGGTCCAAGCCATTATTCTGCCCATCTGGTGGGAAGGTCAAACTTCATCATGACGGCGTCCCTCGGTGGGCCACATGAAGGCCCTGTTCGCTTTCTCACAAAGCGCAGCTGACACACTTGATCTGCAGAGCCGTGTCTTCCTTAAAGATGCGGGCTGCTCGTCCACAGAGCTGAAGTCACTGCGAGGCTCCTGAGGAGCTCCAGATGGGTATTCCTCATTGGGGTCACATTACATCGTGGGGTGCTACAGGAGAACAGGGTACAGGCTGTCTGTGCCTGTGGTGTGCACACACCCGTGTTGTCGTCTCAGCCTTAGAAGACACTCTCTAGATTTCCATTCCTCTGTGCCTCGGAAGATCCTCTATGTTGATTTTCTTAGATCCTTTACAAACAACTGTGTTGGAGGAGGAGTTGGGAGAAAACAAATCTGCACTAGCTACAGATATCATCCCTACACTTTTGTCAACTTGCATTGACACGGCCCAGGAAATCAGTGCACAGGAAATGCCTTTAGCTCTAGAGCTGTGTGCAGGGTACACATTTATGGGGAAGTGATTGTGTGTGTTCACTCATTTTCATTCATTCACTCGTGCAGAGACATTCAAATAGTAACTGCTATGTGCCAATCATCATCCTACAATCTATTTCTTCTCTGTCTAGAGTGCTAATCATAACCCACAGTGGTTGAGTCAATCACAAATTGAGAGAGAGAAGTGAAGTTAGTTTTTTTTTGTCACACTGGTTGTACACCAAGTGTACAGCAGCCACAATGACTAGTGATTCTTAAAGGAAGAAACTTCAAAAGTATCCATTTTAAAAAATGAGTGGGGACCATTTCCACCATCATAAGATGTTTACTGGACGACAGGTACTAAGACTCACAAAGCTGCCAATAGACTAGGTATAATGCCACTTAGAAGGGCTTTTAATTGTGGTACACCCATGTGATAAGGTACATTCTGTGCTGTGTATTCTCTAACAGGCAATAGTTTAAGCCATTATTTCATTAGGTATTTAGTGTGCTAATAATTATGTTAAACTCTGCAGATACAAAGAGGTTTTAAATTGGACTCTACCCCTCTACCTTCCCCAGTAGGTTCTACTTCGAGATAAGAATAAATATCTCATGGTCTCCAAAGTCATAGTAACTTTCTCTGCTTGGGAAAGTTATCAGAGAAAAACATAATTATGTCAATTTCTTTTGTCTTCTCAGTCAATGTGCATGCCTGTTCTTTGAACAACAGAAAAGACTTCAATAGCTGTATTGTGTAATGGGCAATTATTGTAATTTTGCACTGACATTCTCAAAGCGTTGGGCTCTCTTTGCTCCATTTTCTAAGTGAGCGTGGACCACAGGGTGGGAACTATGACAACACACAAATTTGCTTAGCAACATTAATCATAGGGCAGGCGACTAGACCACAGGCCAAGGATGTCTCTCACTGTGCTCTGCTGAATAAAGCTGAGAGGCTCTCCCTTCCCGCTCGCACGCACAGCAGAGGTCAGGTGGAGGGTACATTTAGTCTTCCTAGTGGTCCCACAGTTTTAAGAGTATAGAGCAGTGACATTTTATTAAACCTTTTGCTGGATCTTTTCTCCCCATAGTATTTTCTTTTTCATTGTACAGATAATGGACTAGTTATGTCCTTTCCAATGAGACAACTCACTTCATTCATAGGTAGTGGCTTATGTGTGCTGTGATTGTGAGAATTGTATTAAAGAGAATACTACTTTTCTATTGAGTTGTGAGGGCAAGGGAAGCTCTGCATGGCCACTCAGGCCTGGCCAAGGGTTTAGCCTTCAGGTTCATTTCTGGCTTATATCAATGTCACTGACAGGGAGGAAGCTCTCCAGAAGTGAAACTGTTGCTAATGAGATACTAGCCTATTTAAAGATGTTTTCTCACTTTAGTGGCCTTTTCTAGCTCTTTGTTCTCTGTGGGCCTGAGTCTACTTCTGCTGTTTGATGCAGACGCTGTATTATTGTACTTGCGTAAGTTTCAAAACTTTACAGCATCAGTTAATGAGAGAGCAGCTAGACAAGTCTCTTACTTTTCTTTCAGTCATCACTTGCACTGGGAAGGTCCTTTAATCTTGGTGGTTTTGTCTTTCTCTCTGTAAAATGGGGTTGTAAGCCTCCTTCCTAACTCATGGGACTATGAGGATCAGGACTACGAGGGGGTAAGAGAGCGTTTGGAAGATTAGTGTTTTATGGATGTATAGATTGTGAAGAGAGTGTTTGCCAGGTTTCCTGTTATAGCCCGATTTCTAATCAACTTCCCAAATGCCCCAAACCTGGGTACTGTGCTCCCATAACTCATTAGAGCCAGGATGGACAACAAATCTAAGATTAATTGATCCTATGATCTAGTTTGGACCAATAAGATATCACCCGCCAAATGCAGGAACAGTAATGGTAACACAACCTTAAGGTTAAAAGACCAGGTATAGTTGGGGAATTGTTGGCTTAGATCATATTGAAGAACACACAAAGGGATGTATTCTATAAAAGAAGGCCAGAGAAAAGCTTGTCTATGATAAGAAAATCAGGTAAGTGACTCTGGGATTCTAGGAAGAGTAAGTTTAGGTTCAGATATCAAGAGGCAGCCTGAATTCTCCCTTATTCTAAGGAATAAGGAAGACCTCATCCTTGGCCTGAGGTCTGAGTCTGGCTAGCAATTTCCAGCTTGTCTCATCCATTACAACCTATCGAGGTAGTACGGCTTCCAAAGAAAAGTGGCATGGCTTTTCCTAAGTCACACTTGGTTCTGCAGTTAGCTTACTTTTGATGATGGGTTTCTGCCTCTAGTTTCAAATCTTTTCCTGTTTCTTTTCTTTAGGCACTGTTTAAGGTTGGGGTTGAAAGTCAAATAAGAGGTAATGAATTGCTGTCATCCAACTTACAAGCCAGAGGAAGGCTGACACGTTATTTGTAATTGCTTGAGCAATATTTTATAACCTCTCAGACATTCATTGAGTGTTGATAACCTCATTGTTAAATTTGCTTCCTCCCCAGGCCTATTAAAAACACTACTACATTTTTCCTACTTGTCCCACTCAAGCCATTACTGACTTCTGTTGGAAGAAGGGTGTGAGAGTTTGCGAGGCCATCCTATATTTTAATTGGTATTTATCCATGGCTCTGAGACATGCTTCCTGTGTTTGGTCATCTGCTCTGCCAAGCCTGCTTTATATGAATGTTACCACTCAGGGCAAGAGTTGTAATCCCACAGAAGTAATGGCTCAGCAGTAAAGATCTTGTAATTCCTGTGGTGAGGGTCCCGTCTGGTTCGCAGCACCCACATCAGGCATCTTGAAACTTCTGGCAACTCTGACTACAAGGGATCCAAAACCCTTTTCTATGCTCAATGGGCTCTTGCACTCATATGACATATACACATACAGAATTAAAATAAAATAAAATAAAAATTTAAATATTACTACTCATATATTTAAGTGGTAATTTCAAACTGAAGTACCAGTGTTTCCTTTAATGTAACATGAGGGCCAGCTGTAGGGATTTTTGTCCCGCTGGTACCCCACAGCTCGCAAGCCCCCCCAAAAAAACCACACAGAGATCTCCATAAGTTATAAAACTGATTGGCCCATTATCTCAGTCTTCTTGTTAGCTCTTATAGCTTATATTAACCCATTGTTCTTATCTATGCTAGTCACATGGTTCGGTACCTTTACCAGCAGAGCACCTTGCTTCTCGGTGGTCTGGGATGGAATGGGAGCAATGGGCTTCCTCCTTCCCAGAGTTCTGTTCTCATCACCCTGCCTCTACTTCCTGTCTGGTTGACCCGCCTATACTTCTTGCCTGGCCAATCAGAGTTTATTTAAAACATGGTTAACAGAATACAGACAATTCTCCTGCACCACTTTAAGATCCACATCAATATAAGATTTGAACTTATTTCAACAACTCACACAGTAGTTTTTAGATCATCTCTGTGATGTTCAACCACAACTTTTCTTTCAAGAAGTGCCAGAGACCATTCTTCCACATCAATGCTTACTCTACCCCAAGGTTCTCAGGAATCCTACAGGGCAAAGATTTTAAGGCCACTGTATTAAGCTATACAATTTATTCTAAAAAGTTTTTGTTAATGAAAAAGCTATTTTTTTCCAACTGAAGACAGCAAAATATGAATCCACCTGATCTTGCAATTGTTGCCACTGCTGCCTCATTAGGCACCATGGAGACAAAGACCTTGTTTTATTGACCTTCCTATTCCCCATAATGATAAATCATTGTTCCACTAACTCTCGTTGCGAGAACAAATTAAATAGCATTGTTAACAGAATCATATACTAAATAATAAATACATTGTTTCAATCTCTTTTAGCCCTTTACTATTGCTTTCTTTTTCTGGCTGATGACATACAGGTCCTTTGTATGATGTTATAAAGGAGCTACACTTTAGCACACTCTCCCAAGTATACTAGGAGTTTTCCACACAGAAAAACTTTACATTTGACGGTCATGGGCTTTAAGCTTATTTGCTGACCCAGACTGAGTTATTGACCAAGCATTGGTTTCCTAATCTTTAACACAGATCAGTGATATTCACTTGACTTCGCTAGTACAAAATGCAAAGCTGTTAGCGATATTTATAAAGTGTGTAGGATATTGCCTAGAATATAGCATGGTCTCAATAAATGGAAACTATTATTGTCAGTAACAAAAAGAGGCATCAAGAGAAAAGAAAAGTCTCTGCCAAGCCCAAAATGATGCCTACTACAGCATAGACAGGCTGTGCTCCTCAAAAAATGTACACTTGTATTCCATGGTCAGCCCAGCCTCCTGACTGAGAGTTGGCATGTGACTGAATGTCACATTTTCCAAGATGATGGGCAATATGATATAAGATCTCGGAGCTATATTCTTGAAATGAGTGCTGATTAATGCCAGGAATAGCTATTAACTCATTGATAGTTGGCATAATTAATACAGCCACAGGCTACTTTTTTGGGAGTTCATAGGACAGCTCCAGCTGGCAGCTACGGACACATTTTGAACATAAAAAAGAGAATATTTTATTTCTGTTGCAAAAAATCCTACCCTTTATGCAGTCTCCAGACCCCTTCCCCTCCCCCAGTTGTTCAGTTGTTCCATTAAAGCACTTGGTAGATGCATCCTCTTATTTTTTTAGCATATGGATTACTCAGCTTCTATAGTATGCAATCCCTCCTTCAGTTGGCTACTACTTTTCATTTTCTCCATGTCTAACTCTTCCCACTCTTCTCATAATAAAAAAAAAACACTTCCTCAGTTTTAACTGCATAGCTCTAGAACTTAAAATGACTCATTGCATAGTGGAATTAATAAAGTCAACAGCTGCTGGAAAGTATTTCCCCTTAATAGCCCTATCAACATGTGTTTGTGATTATCCCAGCAAGAAAAAAAATGCATCAAACATCCATACTAGCCTTTGCTAAAGCTTTCACTACAGAAAGGCATGCCTGCAAAGTAATTGCAGTCTTAAGTTTAAGTTTATGTGCATGTCCGTTTCTCCTGCATGTATATCTGTGCACCATTTGCATGCATGGTGCCCACAGAGGCTGGCAAATGATGTTGGATCTCTTGGAACTGGAGTTCCAGACAGTTGTGAGTCACCATGCTTATGCTGGGAATCAAACTTGGGTCTTCTGGAAGAGCAGAGCGTGTTTTTAGCCACTGAGCCATCTCTCCAGAACATTGCTTTTTGACACAGTGTTTAAATGAGGACTATAGAAGAAGTTCCGATGAATAACAAGATCATAGAGAAATAAATGAAATGAAGGAAGAGGGCAAATGACAAAGGTCTTGTTGAAAATGCTATACTTCTTTTCAGAATTGGTTAGGAGACTTCACAACCTTACTAGTGATAAGAAGAGAAGTTGACAGCTCATGCCTTCATAGCCTCTGGACAGTTTGAGAAAGAATATATCTAACAAATATCAACTAGTATAGTAAAATGCCTGTCTTCTGAACAGCCAGAGCAAGTAGTTGAAATATTCTGTGAAAAAGAAATGGAGGAGGTCAAGGTAGAAATTGAGAAGAAAGGACTTAATTCAGTTGAGGAAGACATCTCTCTGCTGACGTCAAGACTGGGAGCTAAAGGATGGGATGGTGTGGCAGAGGCAGAGGAAACAACTGTGCACAGTCTAGTGACCAAACAGGGCACAGACTGTTCTCAGAGATGGAGGAACATAGGTGTTTCTAGAGCACAGGCAGTGAAGACGGAACAAGATGAGGCCAGAGAAATTGGCAGGGACAGTACCATGTAAGACTATGCAGGTCTAGGTAACGGGATTCAATTTTATAACTGAATGCAATGAGAAATCATAGGAGAGGTATAAGATGTGATGTGCGATGTGTGTGTGTGTGTGTGTGTGTTTCTTTAAAAGAAACCCTCCAAAGCAGAATGTTTCCAATATATACAAGTAGTGTTAACTTGTTAGTAAAACAACAGATATCACTTCCAACTCTGCTTTTAACAATCTATGTATCTATGTATTCTCTCTCTCTCTCTCTCTCTCTCTCTCTCTCTCATCTATCTATCATCTATCTGTCATCTATCATCTATCAAATCTTCCACAGTTATGGAGTGAGTCTTTCTATGATGAATGAATTGCTTTGTCTTGATGTTTATTTTGCCAGAGTGCTATACAAAGAACCACGGAGCTCAACACTACACAAAGAACTACCAGCAGCTAAAGAATGTTGTGGGCGGGAGAAGTAGTGTTCCCTGGAGGAGAGCACATTAATTGGTTAACAAATACTACATGATCAGCCCTGAAAATACATACACAAGTAACATTACAAAAAAATGATGAGCAGGGTTGGAAAGTTGGCTCATTGGTTAAGAGTACTGACGGCTCTTCCAGGGGACCCAGGTTCAATTCCCTGCATCCACATGGCAGTTTGCAATAGTCTGTAACTCCAAGATCTGACCCCCACACATATATGCATGCGGGCAAAATACCAGTCCAAGTTGGCTATGTGGTGCAGGAGGTAGAGTCCAGGGCCTTGCATGTGCTGTCCTTTGCAGTGTTATCCTCTCCAGTGTTATCCTCTGCAGTGCTATCCTCTGCAGTGCTATCCTTTGCCATGTGCTTTATTCTGCAGTGCTATCCTCTGCAGTGCTATTCTTTGCCATGTGCTATCCTTGCAGTGCTATCCTTTGCCATGTGCTATCCTCTGCAGTGCTATCTTCTGCAGTGCTATCCTCTGCAGTGCTATCCTTTGCCATGCGCTATCCTCTGCAGTGCTATCCTTTGCCATGTGCTATCCTCTGCAGTGCTATCC
>LOEQ01004429.1:230510-250180 GCA_001685075.1 Bramus lutescens
CAGTCAGGGTTCCCTGCCCTGTGGGAAGTCCAAGGTCCTCCCGCCTCCATCCAGCTCTAGGAAGGTGAGCATCCAAACAGACTAGGCTTCCACATAGCCAGTACATGCAGTAGAATCAAAACCCAGTGCCATTGTCATTGTCCTTGGCTTCTCAGTCAGTTCTCCTTGTCAGCCACATTCATAGAGTCCGGATTGATCACATGCTCCATCTGTCCCAATCCAGCTGGCCTTGGTGAGCTCCCATTAGATCAGCCCCATTGTCTCAGTGGGTGGGTGCACCCCTTGCTGACTTCCTTGCTCATGATCTCCTTCCTTCTGCTCCCCATTTGGACCTTGGGAGCTCAATCCAGTGCTCCAATAACACACGGTATTTTAATTGTAGCCTGGAAGGCTGACTTCCACTGGTTCTTAGCACACACCCGCCTTACTTTCTCTTTTTCTTCATTGTCTGTTGCTGTGTGTACTTATGTCACTGTTCAGTGAGCAGATCCAGGAGCCAGGCTCCATGTGTTCATAATCGTGACTTTATAAATTACCAGCTGTGTGAATTTGGATGAATTGTTTGACTCTTCAGAGACAGTTTCCTGATTTCTATAACTGGAAGGATACGATACAACACTCTAGATGGCTGTTAGAAGTGTGTAGGTGAATTCAATTCAAATGCGTATTCAAGACTTGGTACATAGGGATTATCGCAGTTTTAACCACAGTGACTTAACGATTTAACAGTTTCCTAGAACCACGCTCCCCTGATGAACTGTTTATCACTGTATTCAAAGCAGATGGAGAGATACTGCCAGCTCCAGGAGTCAGGAAGCCTTAGGGCTCTGAAACCACACAGAGCAGGAGGAGGAGCGGAGGGACAGAGGTTTGGTAGGTGAATACACCAGGGTGCAGAATGCTACAGTACATTAGTGATGGGGACCAGAGACTCAGTACACTCTGTAAATCTTATTGGAAAACGGGGACAGTTTTACAAACTCAACTAGTTTTAAGTATTTTCTGTATACAATGTTAAGTGTCTGATGGGAATCAGAAATAATGAAATATTTTAATCAAATGTCTCCTTTCCATTTTTAAAAGCAAAATTAGCAGCAAATCCCACAAATAATTTAATTTGCCTAGAATTTATTTTATTTTTATTATTATTATCACGTGTGTGTAAATTATTTATGCCTTTTATTACCACGTTCATTATCTTAATTTAAGAAATGATATTGAATTTATATTTCAAGTATGTTATAATGCCATGTAGTATATATTTTATATATAAAGCACATGGTTTTTGGTTCTCTTTGCCTATTTGTATATTTTTGATACAGAGAGACTTAATACATTTATGTATTCATAAAACAGATCTTAGCTTTTGTAGCTTTGCCCATTTTTTACAGTAAGGGTGTCTTTCATCACATCCTATCTGTTGAAAATGTGGAAAGTTTGAAAGACAAAGTATTGAAAACCCAGTACTCACATCAGGGAAGATATAAGCGATCTATTCAGGCTGAGCCCTTGTGTCCTGGGTTGACATGTATTTTATATCTGTGGAACTATATAAATGAGTGATATATGAAGCTGTTTATTTTCAATATGGAATCAAAGTCTTCCAAAACCATGTGATTGGTTTATGTATACAGTGATGGACCTGTTTCATGTGTGTGGATGCACCAAGCTGCAGGGTGATTTTGTTCATACACAGGCAGTCAGACACTCACATTACAAAACAGAAGGATAATTTATTCCTGTCCAAGGACACTTCACTCTTTCTCCCTTAAGTGAAAGTCCCACTTCTGCTGGGATCATGTGGTCATAGTCAGGGTGTGTCTAGTGGAAATAAACTGGTGGGTAAGTTCATAATCCATGTGGAACTGCCTGCTAACCACCTTCTATGCTTTCTCATAAAAGAGAAGAACCCTGTGATATTCACAAAATTTTCTTAGTCAAAAAAATTTAAAGATTTTTTAAAACTAAATTTGGGAGCTTTGCTGATTAATTTTTATTCATTAAATTGACTGGACATTGGGTTGTCCAGATTTCTGGTTAATCATTATGCTGTGCTTCCTTCAAGAGTGGTTTGAATGATGTTATATTTCAATTGCTAGACTCAATACTGTAAGCTGCCTTCATTCACGTGGGCAGACATCATTCAGTCAGTGGAAGGTATACGAATCTTAAGAGACTGATCTTCCCTCAAGAAAGAAACAGGCCCTTCTGCTTGGGTCCTTCCAACTGGTACATTAGTTCCTCCCACTGTTATTATTGGAAAAGTGGAATATTAGTTTTTCTGGAATCTTGAACTCATATGGCTTTAGTTGGATCCCCAGCATCCTGACTCACCTTCTAGAACTAGCCAGTATCCAAAATCATCGATCCAAGTCCTCCTGATAAATCTCTTATTCTCTATTCTTATCTTGGTTTCTGTTTAATTCTCCATATTTATCATAACTCTGTCCTGTCAGTTTGTTTCTTTGGAAAACTTTAATACAGAAGTCCAAATCGAAATTTAGATGGAATCAGACAACATTATGGATATCCTTCATGTAAGGTTATTGAGATTCCAGTTAATCGATAATAAATCATTGTGTAAATTGCTAAAAAAAACCCTTTGTTTTTAGTTATGAATTTTAACTAAGTTATTTGAAGTAATCCACGAGTAGCAATTACTTTTACCAGAAATATTTCACTTGTATTAATTTTTAATATTTGAGATGTTTGCCACCCCCAAGCACAATACAAGCATACAAATACGCATTATACAAATGCTTACTACATACAAACATACACAGAGACACAGACATACCTGTTTAACTGTTAAACATTTTTATTGTGCAGATTTGAAATCTTTATAGGACATGCAGCATAAAAAAGTGTAAAATATATCAGTAAGTGTATAAAAGTTCAGTAACCTTTTGAACCAGCAATGGACTTACATGAGACTGAGCATCTAGGAAGAACAGACATGTCTTGGGGCACGCAGTTTACAGACTGAATCTCAGAGTCATTTCCCAAGTGATTCTCTTTCTATAAAGATAAAGAATATCTTTACATTTAAACAAGTATGCAGTATAGTACATTTTCAGTTATGCACACAGCTTAAAAGTCAAACTGTGTCCATGCCAGTGTCTGTTTTAAATGCAAACAATCAAAGTAGGCAGCAGGTTGGTAGTTAAAGTGTGGCAAAACTGAGGAAGGAAACAACAGTTAGGCAGAATTCCAATAAATGTATAAAAATGAAAATAAAAGCCTACCTGGAATTAAAAAAAAATCCCCAGGGGCTGAGCTGTAAGGTGGGTGGGGAATAAAACCCTTTGGGGTGTCTCAGGTAGACAGCTTTCTGGAGGACTCAGGTATACAGGTGAAATTCCTCAGTTTGGGCTCAGAAGAACTAGAACTTATTCCAGCAAGAACATTACCTCAAACTTTTATTACCGTCCCTCCCCCATCCTCTCTCTGAGCAAAGTGATGATTGGATCAGTCCAAAGGCTCCTGGCAGGGGGAGGGGTCAAGTGTCACAGCATTACAGACTATTGCAAGGGCTAGTGTAGAAGGGGTCATGCTTGCAGCAGCTTTAGCAGTCTCCTTCTGGTGGCCTCCTTCTCGCCAGCCCTCCCTGGAGGCCCACTGATCAGCTGAGAATGGAGCACAGTATTGAGGCACTAAACCATCCCAGCGAAGGATCGACTTAGACTCAGGAAAGTGTGATTGTTCTTGAAACTAAGTGAGGCTCACTAGACATGCTGACCTCATTCAGTGACTGAGAGTCAGGGAAAGTTGGCTTCCGCTCCTGCCAGCCCAAGAAAGAGCTCATCCCTGTTTGTCTATTTTAAATCATTTCACTGCATTGATGTTGACCAGGCTTGTCATAGAAAAGATGCTACATGACCGAGCAAGAGGTCAGTTTCAACAGGTTCTGTATCTCAGAGTCAGAAACAAGTATAAAGAACTAGCAAGATTTTCTGTTTTGTTTTTAGGAAAGCTGCTGGCATAGCAAAAGTTGATGAGTTAGACCCTATTAGAAAAGAAAACATAAAAAATTAGAAGGCACCCAGGTCCCATTATAGGTATAACAAATATTCAGGCACACAAAATATCAGGTTAAAATGTCAAGATGAATAAGACATTAATGATATCATGAGCATGAAGATTTTGGTCTCCAATTTGACAGTGATTACTAGATCCCTCTAGATTGTGATTGTTAAGAGTGATAGCAACTAACTCCTCCGATGGCTGGGAAGTATCTGTTTAAAGCCTGCCCCCATGTCCCTAAACATGAGGCCTTAGCCTGGAATTCTTCCCTTTCTAGGACATCATCATTTTAGAATAGACAGCTGAGGTTGTTGGTCCTTTTTCCATCCCTACCCCCAGTTCTTCCTATTTTTCTCATGTTATATTTCAATGATATGCTTGTATTTTTAACCAATAGAGCAATGATCCACAAACAAAAGAGAGGGTAGGAATGGGTTTAAACATTTCAGAGTGTCAAAAACAGATGCAGTAGCTCAAAAGAGACAAATAGTATATATGAAAAACTGAGCAAATGACTTCTTTGTTCTGGACCAAGACAAACCACTCATAAATTGCTGCTGTGATAGCAACTTGAAACTTGAAATTGGCACCAAAGAAATAATAAGGAAAAAAGAATTGGGAATACTTCCATCACTGAAATGTCATTCATATTTCTTTCTGCATGTTGATACGGACATTGCTGAATATCTTGCCAATAGCTTCAAAGAGTGGATCGCAGAAGGTGTGGACATAGATGGAATAAACACGGCTGATGCACTGAATCTCAATCAGGAAGCTCTTGATGCACGGTACAACTGCCCAGATGTGCAGGAAAGAGAGAATGGCGAAGTAAATGCCCCAGATGAGTGCCATCGGGATGCCAAAGATGGTAGACAACAAGCGGTAAAACCAATATTTTGTCACGGTGAAGGTGGTAAAGCTGGCCTTCCAGATGCCATCGAAACTGTGTGTCCCTTCTGGCTCTGCAATCACATCTTCGAAGTCAATCTGAAAGAAAGAAATTGCAGACAGTGAGTGTAAACAGAAGAAAATGGAGACACTACTTGAGATTGATGCAAATGTCTAAGATTTGTTTGCCAGCCGTGTGCCAGACAATTATCAGCCACCAACAGCATCTGTTTCCTTGGAACTCACTGGGAACAGGACGATGTGGGTTCTTCTCAGATCTGATTGTTCTAGGGTGGAGTCCAAAGGCATTTTAACATATTCCCCAAGTGTTTCTTTACTGTGTCAATGGTTGAGAACCTACTGCTTTTGGAACAAATGAGTATGTTTAAACTTCTTGCTTTAAAGTAAAACTCAGAAACATGGCTAAGGACCCACAAAACACAGTAAAATGTAAGAAATATGACATAATTTTACTGCATTCAGAGATAATCATACAGCGTTGAGGACTAGTTATCTTAAAATCCATTAATGACTTTCCAAACAGGATTAGTAGAATCATGTCAGGAAACTCGGTCATGGGTGAGCTGAGGCACTGAGATGGGAGGTGAAGCTTTAAGTAGAGCTTTGGAAACAAGTGTGACGGGGAAAGGAAATGAAGGACTGGAAATGGAGCAAGTCAAGCCTCAGGAGCAAGCAAGATTGAGGACTGGGAGTGACACAGGCAGAGGAGACTGGAGTGACCAAAGTCAGGAAGGGGATGAGGCAAAAATGTTGTTTTCCATACAGTTGAGAGTCAATGAAGATGTTAGAGCCAGGAAGTGTGGCCACAACCACATAGAGTTTCTTGAGATGAACTTGACAATGTATGTAAGTATGTATGTGTGTATATGTGTGTGAGTATGTGCATGAGTGTATAGTGTGTGTATGTGTGTGTGTGTTATAAATGTGTATGCTGTACAAAAGGGGGAAGAGACCAGTAGGGAAACTGTGGCACAGCCCAATGAAGATGGCACAGTCAAGATGCGAGAGGGGTCCTAAAAAGAAAATGAGAGGAAGAACGAAGTAGGGGAAAAGAAGGAGGAAAATGGTGGATGGGAAAGAAACAAGAGAAAAGAGAAAATAATTTCTGGATATTATGGGAAGATTTGGTTACTTCAAAGAGAGGAGGAAAGGATGACCTTTGAACTCCTGCTCTGACAGTTGGGGAGAGCACAGGTGGCATTAGAACAAGGAGAAAATTATGAAGAAAAACATTTTAAGCTAGCAGGAGAGAAGCTCACTTTAGAATTCGAGAAGATGAGAACATAGTTTTGGTAACAATCAAGATAAATACCCATGGGCCAGGAATCATGACTATTTCAGAAACTGCTCTTGGGAAGCAATCACCAAGTGTGCAGTCACATAACACTTCAGTCACCAAATGCTTCTGGAGCTTGGTGATCTGGGATTTCAAAGCTACCTGGAGCAGTAGGTTCCTGCCACTTTGCAACAGAAGAGACACATGATGACTTTCTAAAGACAGGGGGATGCTGGCGCAAAAGCATCCCTTTCCAATAGCATCCACGTCCAGGTACACACTCACCTACGTAGCTAATTCACAGACTTTATATAAATGAAGCACAGGATTCAAAACAAATTGTCATCAGGAATGCTAGCGAGTTCTAGGGCTACGGCTTCCTGGTTGCTGCCATGTGAAGGACTCTGGCGTGGTTTGAAATTCACGCAAACTGCTGGCTGTTTCTGCAGTCACCAGAGCTCAACATCAAGGCTAGAACTTGGGTCCCTTCTGGCTGCTGCTCAGTGCCAAAGAGCCACCTTTGATTTAGCACACCAAAATGTCTTTTGGAAAAAGGACATGATGCTTACCAGTTTTAAAGTTTATTTTCCAGAACATTCTGTCTCTTGCTCTGTTGCCCAGAGCCCTAATAGTATAATATGCAAAAAAATAGTTTGGATATAATTTTGTAAATAGCCATTGCATTTTTTTCTCAGCACATTTAGAACTAGACTAGGAGGTAAATGTTCACTTGTGTTTTTTCACAGTTTGTAAAAAGCCAGGAAAATAACTCGGTTACAAGAAAGAACCAGGACATGAGTTTAGCCCGCAGAACCCTCTTAAGAAACAACAAAAAACAAAAACAGACAAGGCTCAGCAGGCCAGCCTAGTCTAATTGTGAAGTTCCAGACTAGTGAGAGACTTTGTCTTTCATAGAAAAAGATGGGAGGCTTTGGAGAAGAAACACCTGACATATCCTATACACACACACACACACACACACACACACACACACACCCCACATGGGAAATACAAAGCAAATTAGATTAATACTTGGATGATGTTATATATTTATTCATAATTATAATACAATACTTACTTATAATTGCCTATTATTGAGGTTATGATAATAAATTCTGTCAAAGGAATGAAAAATGATGATTTCCTTTGATTCAGCTAAGATATATTACTATTTCTGCTCTTTTTAAGGATGCCATTATTTTGTAAATGAAACTGAAGATGTCATAATTGCAACATATTCAGGAAAATTTAAATCTGGGATCAAAATCTAAGCAATGGCGGTTTACAAATCCCCTGGGCGCGCACACCTGTTTGTGTGCACAAAGGGAAGAGACCTATTGCTTTGACTAAAGAGAACGTCTGTTACCATGTTCTCCCAGATATATCAATGAATCACCAGGTGAATCAGAGGTTGATTTGAAGCTCACAGCTATTCTGAAAGAAGCTGATGTTTTGGTAAATACTGAGCAACTTTACAAAAAAATACTTTATGAAAACGAAGAGTATTTCACAGTAATGAAAAGGAATGTTGAGAGCTTGAGAGGCTTGCCATACTTAATCTTTCCCTAACATGACCTCAGGGCCAGTGGAACATGTGTGCATGTCTGGGTGTATACACATAAGTGAATATATGTAATTGGCCTATGTTAGCAAAGTATATTCTGTTAGGGAAGATGTCTAGGAATGTATGTTTGTATGTAAAACTTCCTGATAACAGTTTCCTTAACTGCACATCTAAGTACTTTCTCAGCAAGCGTATTGGAAATTCTTTTTTTTCATGATAGGTACTTTTGAAACATCTTCAGTGCATTCTGAAAACAGGAAGTGAGCACAATATTTAAACACCTCAGAGAATTTCGTGCAGGTTTGCTGGGACAAACTACATGAATATAGTTACAGTGCTAATTTGTCTTAAGAATTTATGGTGGCTTGAAAGGATGAAACAGTGTAGTCAAATTCAGTGTAGCTGGGGGCAGAAGCGAGGCAGGCCGATGAAGCCAAAAGCCAGAGGGACACTTCCTCCTTTCTAATCCCATTTTTCCAGCAATAGCCAGCTGCTCCAACGAGTGTATCCTGTCAGTACAAAGCACTGTGATGTGGTCAGTGCTCCCTAAGCACTGGCAAGCTCCTCCACCTGCTGATTAGGGTTTTAATAGATAAGCAAGTAGGATTGACACAGCCCCTGAAAGACCTGAATTCAGCGCCTACCTCTGGCTCAAAATGACTAAACTGTGTTTGTGATCGCCTTCCTCACAAACATCTGAGATGCCGGCTCTTACTCCTTTTTGGAGATGACGTTACTGAAGGAAGTTAATAAAATGCTCCAGGTCACCCAGATGCTAGAGAGCACAGCCGGAATGTGTCGCATTTCAGGTCAACACTCCTTCTTCTTCTGCACTGCTGGGAATCAAACTCTTACACTAGTCTTGGTGCTTGATTTTTACGAGGGTAGACCAGCACCCAGAAGCGCTCACACTGTGGTTGCTGAAGGACAGACTCTTGTTAACATTACCACTTTAAGTCAGGACATCTGCTAACAGGGACATTTTGAGTTGTGTGAACTGATCATATTTATATTGCTCTGAACAGTATGCTCTTGCAATCCTGGGAACTCAGCCAGGGACTGTCAAGAAAATTGGTAGAAATGGAAACTGAGGCACAGAGTGATTAAAATGAGGCAGACATTTCTCTGGTCCCAAGTGAGTCTCTAAAAAAGCTGACATTAGAATGGGAATTTTACCATTCCCAGGTGTACAAACAGCCAGAGGTCCCCCATACCTCCCCTTTTCCATGTACCTATTCCATGTCTAGGCACCCACCCATCTCCCCCTGCCATTTAAGACTCTGGATTGGCAGTATCTCTGCATAGGTTTTAGAGAGATGACTTCTTAGTACTGTGCTTAGGACATTTTCATACTTCAGCTAGAATGAAGAAAACTGGAAATGGATACTTTTACTTTTTTAGAAAGTGTGTGCATATGTGCTCAGCTTGGTGTGCATGTCTGCATCGGGGGGGGTGTTGGAGTCTAAATTCTGATGCCCATGATTGCACAGCTAGCGCTTTTAACTGCTAAGCCATGAGGAATGAACAACTATCTTTAGTGTATGTTCCAACTTGCATTCAAAGTGCATGGAGGTGAACATAGTTCTGCTAAGTGAACAGCCATCTAGTCAGCAGCAAGGAAAAGTTCCCCACCAACTAAGGGGCAGTTATTGAGTGGATTCATAGAAATTGAAAGAATTCCATAGGAATATAAATTTTAAAATTCATAGATGTTTAAAGCAAAGGATCCTCGGAGAACTGGAGTCCCATTTACAACGCAAAAATCAATGGCCACCACTGTCTTGGCTAGAGCAAGGCTATCTACTCATGAAAAGATAAACACAGGATTGGAATTCAGTCTCAGGAACATGCCTGGCTTCTGCCTGCCATCACCACTTGTTTCCAGTCAGTCTCGTGGCTATGCTCTGTGACCAACAAGAATGACTTCTGGCCTTGTGCTTGCATTTAAACATTGTCTTGATCACCAGAGGCCCCATGGGTCCATTTGTTAGACAAGTGATGGTGCCTTTTCTGCCAGTCCCCTGGGGACGCACTATTTGCCTAAAGCATCAGACTGAGTAACCGTCCATCAAAATGGCCACTCTTGAGTCCTGTTTACAAAGGGGCTTATCCCACTTGTCCCTGTCCATTGTAACTGTACCTTGGATGGTGTGGAATTTTGCCCTGCCATTGACTAGGTGACTGTTAGTGAACCATGTTCTGTTCGTTATTGATGGCCTCACCCAGAGCAATACTTCATCTGTTCACTCTGATTTGGAATGGTATAGGAGTTAGAAATTGGCTTTTCTTAAAAGATGAGACAAAATCACAAACCTAAGTGGCGCAAGCACGTTGTGGGTTTCAGAATGAGATGCCTCAAATGAAGCTCAATTATGCCACCAAAGAATTGATTTTATGTTCTGTAACCGAAGGAATACATTGCCATTTTGGTAAAAAGTTGTTATGCAGACCTACACATCAAAGATTGGGATGTGCTTCAGCAATTTTTCTGTGTCTCAATGGATGCTTTCCCAGGAGTCAACAGTTTATATTACTAGATTTTTATAAATGATGCTAGAATACCTTTGCGCAGCATTGACTGTTTCTGAAACATAACAAAATCTAGCAACAGATGTCAGGAAAAGCAATCTGTCTTGTTATGTTTTGATAATGTTTGACTAATGCAATAAATCTCAGAAGATCCCATCCTGTTAGATATGTCTTAAGGTAATATTTTAAAGGCAGTTTACATGTACACACAGCATTAAAGAAACAGGGTCAAGTTTTTTTTTCTGTCTCAAAATATGTATCTTTTTTTTTCTGAAAAGAAGTAGTCAAGGAAACTTGAAGTACCTTTGTGAGTTTATGCACAACAATGTTTTCACATTTGGTTTCAGTGGGAAAGATATGTTTTATTACTGTTAGTGGGAACTCTGATTTTGTTAGAATATAAAATATATCGATTAGAACATTATTAACATGATTAAAATGTATTTGTAGGACATATCACAAAGCAACTACCAAGATGTTTGCTGAAGACCCATCTGTTGTCTGTCCAACACAGTCACACTGCTGCCCCAACGGAGTCCCAACAACTTAGGTGACTGGAAGGGTCTCCTGACCTCAGAGTTAGGTCATGATTAGTTCATATCTGGGGTTATCAGGCTAGTCTTCTTGGTGAGTGGTTTGTGGCTTGTTGAGAATATACACATGACTCAGTTCTGACCAATAAGATGTAAGTTAGTCTGCTGGGTGGAAATTTCAAGAAAGCTTTGATTTACTTTTTATTTATTACACACACACACACACACACACACAATGTGTGTGTGTGTGTTAGTATGTGCACATGTATACAGGTGCTGACAGAAGCCAGGACAGGACATCAGATTCCTTGAACCTGATGTTGTAGGTAGTTTTGAGCTACCCAACGTGGGTGTCAGGAATCTAACTCTGGTCCTTTGTGAGAGCAGTGAGCACTCTCAACTGCTGAGCCATATTTTCAGTCCCCAGAGAAAACTTTATATTTCTTAATAAGAAGACAGGACATTATGGGGAAAGCCTTTTCATCCTGCGTAGATAGTATGTGCTGCTTACATAAGTTAATGCCATCATATGACCATGAGGTGAAATGAATGAGTAAAGGACAAGGGGATGGCAATGATGCTCTTTTAGCCATTGATCAGCTGTGGAAACAATGCCAGCGATGCTGACCTCATGACTTCTCCTGTGCGGGTTGTACATACCATTATTTTAAGCCACAGCTCTAGGTTTCATTCCAAGAACATACGTCTCTGTTGGTAGGCATACTGTGTACACATTTAGAAACCTATTCCATGTCTGGCTTCAACCTTCCCACATTGCTAGACATTCCCACAGAATGCAGCCAAAACTAATTCAGGAAATGTTTACTTTACATTAATATCAGAATGACAAATTAACTATGAATGGAGCAGTGCAATCTGTTTTTCATCTATAAAAATGAAATTTAAATATAACAGTATTGAACATGGCTCTCAAGGATCCCTCTCCAGCTGCTCATGTTCTTTCATTGTTGCTTGAGTTGGTGGCTACAAGTCATGATGGTTCTTCAAAAGTGAAGGGTGTCATTTTGAAGATGAGTTTACAAAACCATAACATCTGACTGTGTGCCTTTCTTGTTCTCTGGCTTGCTTTGCTGGAAGCTGGCCACCATGATTGGATTCCCTTAGAAGAGAAAAGTATGGGCAAGAAGTAAAGGCAGCCCCTGGCTACCAAATATTGAGACATTGAAGTCCTCAGTCTAATAGTTTGGAAGGAACAGATTAGCCACCAACCGCGTGGAGAACACTGGATATGGTACCTCCACCACCTAGTCTTTGGGAGCATCTGATGCTGATAACTGCATTGCACCTTGAGAGACCCTGAACCACCACATAGATAAGGCACACTTTCATTCCCACTACGCAGAAAGGGTAAAGTGATGGGTATCTTTTGCTCTACATTACTAAATTGGAGGATAATTGGCTATGAATGTGTAGGCAATGAATCCAATTTACTAACAACTCACTCTTAACACTATCATTTCATGTCTTTTGTATTAGATAATTTAACTTCCATATCTACATAAAACATGTACAGTGGATACATGCCTAATTTCTTAGAATTTTGTCCTGAGACAAAAATTCGTAAGTATGTGATAACAAAATCCAACATCTTAAACTTTCTATAATCCACATTATCTTAGAAAAATAATTAGACCATTTACAGTGTTTGTATAAGACTGTCCACCACATGTCTCAAATGGCTTGAGCTTATAACCAAATGTGATTGTTGGTCTTAATTTTTACCTTAACAGGATTTAAAATCAGCCCAGCATTTCTGATCCAACCCATATCAGGGCATGTCTGTGAGGACATATCCAAAGAGGATCAACTGCCTCAATTTGGGTGGCACCTTCAAATGGTGGTTAATACCTGAAGAGGTCCAAAGGAAAAAGCATTACTGTCTGCTTGCATTTGCTCCTTCCTGAGTGCATCCAGTTCTAATTTCTTTGGCCTTCCACTGTGAACTGGACACTAGCAGCTCTCCAGGAATCTTCCTGGCTGGTAACACCTCTTGGGTCTACTGAGACATCCAGTTTTCTGCAGTAAGAAGCTACTGGATTCTCAACTTGTCCCGTGTCAGGTGGTTATTGTCTGACTACCCAACCCCTATGGTGTTAGCTGGTCTAATAAGTCCTTTTCTATGAGGCATGCTTCCCATTGGTTATATTCTTCAGGAGAGCCCTTCCAGAACACCAGATGTGCTCCACAGACTAAGAGTCATTTTGACCTAGAACACACACCCAGACAACCAAATCTAGACTTCTAAATAGAGTACTCCACAATGTAATAGTTATTGTTCTTGGGTTCTCACTATGAGTAACATGGCAAGAGGGTCTTTCTAGAGAAAAAAGGAATGCTGAAATGCTAATATTCTCAGTTAACACTCTCATCCGTCTCCCTGGGGTGGGATCTGGGCTTGGCACTTTTCTGATTTCAGATAGGCTCTCCTCATGGAGCTCAGGCGAGTGTTGAACTGAAGATTTCCATGCCTCAGCCTTCTCAGTGCTAACACTACAGCCTGGTTCTGGGGCTTCCATTTTATTTTTAATTTTCTTCAAAATAATTTGCATTTGCATCTGTCTGTTTGTGGATCATGAGTATAAGCATCTGCAGAGTCTAGAAAAGGGTGTGGCATGCCCTAGAGTCAAACATGTGACCATTGACATCTGAGAATGATGTTGGGAACTAAACTTGTATCCTCAGAAGAAACTTTTCCCTATCTTAACCACTGAACCATTTCTCCCACCCCCAGGGCTTTCACTTCCAACAAGACTTCTTTTCTATCCTCATTGCTAAACCTTACTGGAGCCTGCCACGGCTCCTTGCAGCTAATGACAGCCCTGATGTGTTGATGCTGTATCCTCTGGGCCTTGCAGCCCTGGCTTGCTTCCTTCTCTGGGGTCCTTATATGCTGAATAACATCAGGATGCTAATGGGTAAATGAATGGAAACACCCTCAGAAAACCTTTTTCTAATTTCAATCTACAAATATGGGTATTAGTTAAAAGAAATTACCATGATTATTATAAAATACAATTCAGTATAAATCCTGTTGTATTTCCATCACTCTACGTTCAATAAAAACAAACACTATGCTTTTTTTCAAAATTAGATACATATTTCTAAAATTTTAATGTGCACACCAAATCTAGTCTCACACTAGAGAGGGTGTGTTCCAACTCCCTTCTCTGTTCCCACACAAATTTCCAACATGTTGAGAGGCCTTTGAAGCTGATGGAATAATATTGTGTGTGAGCATATGGGTATGGACGAGGATGAGAAAGAACACAATTAAATGTTACCAGAGCACAGCGACTTTGCTCTGATTCCCATGTGTTTTCTCAAAGGCAGACTTTGCTGGGCAAAACTGACACCACCGGGCAAGAGGCTGCAGCGTTCTTGCCTTCGGTACTGAAGGCGGAGGGTCTGGATTATGTTATAAACACCTACGATCATGTGAACTCCATGGTGACCCACCCATAACTCCAGAGGAATGTAAATCTGGGGTAGGAACATTGTTGCCTGTTCTTGGTTTGAAGGCCTGTTGCTTTCAGCGGAAGATGTGAAGTAACTTTGTCTTTCGATACTTCCCAGGACTGTCTTCTGGGGAGCAAGGGAGAAGGATGTGACTGAGCGAGCTGACAAACATGAGCAAGGGAAGAGTTTGGAGTGTGGATTACAGGGCAGTAAAAGCTCTGCGTTGAGAAGTCTGGATGCTAGCTTGGCCTTGAATTCTCTCCCTCATGTCCAGTCCTCAGCAATCTCGCTCTTCCCAGGCCAGAACCTCTGGGGCCCTTGCCCTGTCTCCTGTCATTTTGTTCTGTTGTCTCTTTGTTTTACCTTAGCATTTTATTTCTCCCTTATTCCCGATGACAGTTTCTCGAACACTAAAAGACTTCAGAATTTGCCAGAGATACTGAAAAAACACAAGTTTCTGAGTCTTGAATCAGAATCAGTAATGTGTGTGCGGTACCTGGGCATCTTTCCCTCCTACCATGAATTTAATGCAGGATGTCTGGGGAAGAAAAACAAAGTTGCCAGTAGAGAGGATCTTAAAGCCTCAATATGGAGAACTGAATTAATGCAATCGTATGTGACTGTATTGTTTTTAAATGGAATAGATGGTCCAACAACATGGAGGCTGGATTTGCCTCCTTCATGGCAATATCACATCAAGAAGCGGCTCATCTGCTCCTTGCCTTGGTTTCTCACTGAGACCATGAGGTGTGGTGGTGTTAGCTCCACAGAGATGTTTTAAGGGTTAACATGGAAAATGTCCAGGATACAGCCAGATGTACCAGGAGCACTGGTCCATTTGTCTTGGCCAGGAGGGTACGATGTTCTCTAGGGTTCACCTTAGATTTCTACACTGTAGACTGACGATCCCCGGCCTGATAGCACAGGTGTACATCCTAGTTTGTACTTTGCCATGCTTACATCTTGCCATGCATTGAATTACTTCCTCATTCTAGGCTAAATCAAAACCCCAGTTTCCAGTAAACATGGGGAGATGGCAAGTGTTGATGGAGGCAGGGAATTGTGCTGAGCAGCTGCCGTCTGACGTCTGCTGAGAATGCTCAACAAACCACATAAACAAGGAAAAGACATATATCTATCAGAGATTTCACCGGCAGCATGGCCTTCCTAATGCCTTGATTTTGGACCCCTTGCCTTCAGTCCAGGACATAATGCGTATCCGTTGCTTTAAGTCACCCAACGTGTAACCGTTTGGTGGCATGAATGCCCAGGAAATGCATGGAAGCCTCCATTTTCAAAGTCAGGGTTTAGGGATTCCTGAGGGTTTCCATGCCTCTTTATATAGGGTGTGCACCCTTTTTTTAGGGTGACCCCAGGTGGGAACCAAAAGCCGCATGTAACTGAGGCCAATTGGCCAGGAGTCTTCTAGGGAGTCCAGTATGCTTTGTTTATACAGCTTCACATTTTCTTATCACTAAGTGTCTAGCTGCAGATGTCTCTCTACACAGCAGGCTGAGCATCTCCTGGTTCATTTTATTCTCCACAGACTTCTGGTGTCTGTTTGGTGCCACTTGTTGACACTGAGTGTCACCAAACAGGTGACAGAGAACAGACAACCGTGTAAAAATAGACCAAGGAAGGGCCAGAGATAGGAAGCTGGCGACTGCGTGTTAGTGGACAGAGCGGGACGACTATTCAGGCGCACTTCTATTCACCAGGCCAGAGAAGGAGGAATCGCTGTAGCCATCCAGAGTGTCTCCAGTGGAAAAGGCCTGCGCCACTAAATGTATGGAAACCTCATTTTGTGCAAACACACAATTAGAGGCCTCATCCGGAGGAGGTCTGGCTTGCTCACCGAATTCTGTGTTTATGGTTTGGCGTTTGTTATTCTTTAGGCTTCTGGGTACGCCATGGGGAAGATGTGAATAATGACCATAGTACAAGAAAAAAGCTCTTTGTATTTTGTTCAAGATAGAACAAACAGAAATGCCTTTGCCATTTGCAGTCTTGTCTTTAGTCTCTAAATGTGTTTGTTTGAGTCCCAGCTTTTGAAACAGTACGAGCTCCTTTTGCAGCTGTCACAGTGCCCTTCCTGGTGGCAGTTGCTGCCTCCTACCGTCCAGCTCAGTCGAAGGAGCACTGCAAACAGCGTCCATTTTACCTCATAGCTGGAGTCTTTTCCTCTCCAGTGCCTTTGGTCTGTTTATTAAACAAATAGAAAATGAATCAAATAGATCCCTGCAAGCCTGGACGCTACTTCGCGAAACGGGGAAAGGATTCACATGCATGTCCTTGCCAGGAGAATCACAGCCCATTGTACAGAACTGACGCTTTACGTGCAGTGACTACCCAGACACAGCCCCTGACCTTCACAGTGGGATTTTCCACGTGGACATGATTGGCAGGTTGATATTTAGGTTTATATAAGCCCTCATTGTGGGGGTGCACTGCAGGATGATTATCTGTGTCTCGAAAGTCTGCTCACTAGATGCCAGTACCATCCTCCAAATTGTGACAAGTAACACTGTCTCCAGACATGGTTAGATGTCCCGTTGGATGGGAGAAAAGATTGTCCCTGGTTGAGAATCCTGCCCTAGGAAGGATGGTATGCTGCGATAAGGGGTACTTTAAGTTTAGGAGGATCTGTAGCCTGGAATCCCTCTGTTTATTGTAGGGATGCTTGCTTTGCATGGCCATGACCTGGTGGAGCCATTTATTTATCCAGCTAACATTTGAGAAGCATTTGTTTTTTGAGGATAGAATAAATGAAATGAGGAAACAGGGCCAGGTCAAGGTCCTAAGGCTGGCTATAGGTCATTGAAAAGGGGACAGTATAATTAAATGGACATGAACCTTATTTGCATGCTAACTTAGGAACCATTGCCAGGGAGGGGTGACGTCCTTCAGGATGTACACATTTGCTTTTAGGTAAGAGAGGGAGTTGTTATCCCTTATGATTCCAGATCACTCACTTCTAGAATTTCCAGGAATCAAGGAAGCTATCTCCTGTGCCCAGGCCCAGACCCAGGGACACACACCCAAGTCCATTCCTGCTGCGGAGCTTCTCACTGGCTGTGGGATATGGGATGTGCTTGGCTTGCTTCGCCCACCTCTCTCCACCTGGTAGCTTCTCTATGTCTCATCCTGCATCAAAGACGTCCTTCTACCCATACACTGGTTTCTCACTTAAACCATTTTTTCTACCCATGTTATTACTTCATCACTCCATATTTAATGGTATGCTTCTTTCTTTCTCCCCCTCTCTTTCCCTCTCCCCCTCTCTCTGTACTCTCTCTTGTGTTATGTGTTGTTTCTGCTAGCAGACTGTAAGTTTCTGAAGTATATGAATATGAATATGAAGTATTCATAAATCAATATTTGTTAAATATATAAATGAATTAGTGAAAGTTGCTGTCTTGGTTCCTCTTCTATTGCTTTCGTGAAAAGACACCATGACCAAGGCAGCTTATAAGAGAAAGCATTTAACTGGGGACTTGCTTATGGCCTCAAGGGTTACTCCATGACCATCACAGGTGTCGGAAGAGCACAGGGGCAGGCAGATAGGCACGGTGATAGAGCATCAGCTGAGCTTACATCCTGGTCCAAAGGTAGAAGGGAGAGAGAGAAAGTGAGACTAAGTCTGAAATGGGCTTTTGAGACCTTGAAGCCCACTCCCAGTGACTAGTTCCACCAACAAGGACACACTACTTAATTTCCCCTCAAAAGTTCCAACATTGGAAGCAAATATTCGAATATATGAGACTTTGGGACATTTCTCATCCAAACCACTACACTGAGCATTTGAAAGTCATAGCTCCTCCTCCTTCCAACACAAATCAATGTCTTCATTACATCCCCTTGAAGAAACAGAGTTCTGAATATGTTATTATCTGGCTCATAGATTAGAAACTGAATTCACCGATATAATTATTTCTTTTTCAATCCAGGTATAATTTTGGTGAAAGCATGCACAGGAGCTGACTAATGGCAAAGAAGATGGCTTAATTTAGTGTTGTGTATTATGCAAATTCAGGTTCCACCATATGGGGTTGTGATGTAGCTTTGCTTGTGAGAGCCAGTGAGTCCCCTAGGAGTGCTCAGGTGGCTGAGAACTCAAGTGACTTCATGTTTATCTTCAGAGTCACACAGCTGGGGTGCTAAGTGATGGGGTTAAAATCATGTGGGCCCTTAAATGCTAAACTTTATGTCAGCTGGAGAGAAACAGACTTTATAGCTCCCAGACAGGAAAATATGACTCAAAGGAACTCTGCCTTTTTGCCTGCTAGTCATTGGATCCATTGCTCATAGATAGGTCTTAAAGGAACTCCAGAAACAGGACCACACTAACTAGGTGAGTTTGACAACTGCTGGCTTCATAGGAATTTGCTATTTAGCTAGGTCTTTATTAGACCATAGCTCTAACCAAGGCTTCAATTATGGCTTTTCTATAAAAAGGAAAAAGCAATCTTGAAGGGTTTTTGGAACTGACTTCTGGTTCATCTTGGAACACAAAAGCAACCAGTTTGGAGACAATAAAAGAGAAGACCGCAAAGTAGAGTCCAGATCTGTGAAGTGGCTCCAGCTCCAGATCGTCTCCAGAATGCACTAAGTGTGCATTGCTGAACATGTGGGTTCAGCAGGCTGCCAGCGACTTCAGTCTTTCCAAGATGATTTAATTAATTGCCATAGCTGCAGTATTAAGAGCAAAGAAGCCATTTGAAAAAATTTAGGAAATTCATAATAAAAATACTATTGATGATTAGCTGGGCATGGTGGCACAAGCTTTTAATTCTAGTACTTTGGAGGTAGATGCAAGTGGATAACTGTGAATTCAAGGCTGACCTTGTCTACATAGATGGTCCCAGGACAGTCATAGTTCCTTATTTACTCTGTCTCAACAACCAACCAATAAACAAACTCCTACACACACTGTTTGTTGATGAGAAGTCATCCACCATTCTCTTTGTCAGTATATTTCTGGGTTTCTATTGTTGCACGAGCGTTAGCCTACTTGAAGGATATATCCTTAGAAAGGAAAGTGACTTAGGGGTTGTCTTGCTCTCCATTGTTATAGACACAGAAAGTAGATAGGACTTTTCCAAGGCCCCAAGTAACATTGGAGATACGTGTCCAAGAGAGAACTAGAATTAAAATTTACTTTTGGACTCAGTTTTCCCTTCTTCTCTGAGGGGTGACTGGCATCAGTAAATGTCAGTCTGTGACTTGGGTTCTCTTCTCTGTGAGGCACTGGAGAACTTAGTGATATCTGCCTGGTGTGGATTCTCTGAAGTTGCCTGTAGCTACGGGCACTGCAGGAATTTTACAGCATTTTTAGGAGAAAAACCAACGTGAGTTGTTA
>LOEQ01004430.1:55403-66495 GCA_001685075.1 Bramus lutescens
AAAAGAAAAAGAAAAACAATAAAAAAGGAAAAACAACCTTTAAATTCTGTATTAAGTAACTTAAATGATTGATTGCTGTAACACATTTTTAAAAATGGGTTTTAGTAGTATTAGTTCCTTTTATCAGACTTTTTAGAGAGTTCTTTTGTCTTTTGAGATATTATCTTATTATGTAGCCTAGGTTGGCCTCAGACCGGCAATTATCTCAAATTCATAAATGTTGAGATCGTACATGTATGCCACAAAGCCCAGCTTAACTAATTTAATTGTGGTTAAAAATTAGTGCATTTGGAAACTTCCAGAATCAGTAGTATAATGTAAACTACAGTGCATTTGAAATTATATTCATCTTTGGGTTATGTATTTTCTTTTTTGTCTTATTAGATTGTCCTGTCCTTATAATATTGCTGCCCTTTTAGCTTCATTTGCTGTTCAGTGTAAGTATCAACTTACTTTTAAGTCAAGTAGCATGTGGTTTTGTAGTCTATATTGATAATACAATGCCTTTAAATACAGGAATTCTTTAGATGTGTAGAATGTAGAGACTGCTGAGGGAATGCAGTGAAATACTTTGATTCTTGAAACATTTTCTATATTGAGACCCAGAAGAATACATGATTTATTGCAACTTATTTAATGTTGTTATACTAGAAACATGCATTCCTTTCATAAATATATATAAATTAATGACATTGTTGATTTGAGTACAATTAAAATATTTATGAAAGAATGATATTTTCTTTTTCTTATTAGCTGAACTTGGAGACTACAATCAGTCAGAAAATTTGCCAGGCTACCTCTCAGATTATTCTTTCATTCCCAATCAACCTCAAGATTTTGAAAAAGAAATTGCAAAATTACATCAGCAACATATGTAAGCATTTATTTAATATTCTGCTTATTTGGTAAGATTTATGGGCAATCTTTCTAGAAAGAGAATTGTTTCACATCATTCTTAATTTTATTGTTGTGTTTATATAGTATAGAAATTTCTAATTTATATTAAGTAATATATATAGATAGATAGATAATTTATACTAAAAGCATTTCATTGCTTATTTCACAAAATATATGAGCCTTGCTTTCATTTCTTTAACAGCCATAGATTATATATAAATCGAGTCTATCTGCTTTTATATAACATTGTCAGTTCTTTTAGAAAGAATTTTAGTTTTTAGATATTGGAAAGATTTTGACTGTTTGGTAACGTCTGAGGAGGAGAAAAGTACCAACCCAGTGCAGTTCTTTTAATGTTCATTTAAAGGCAGTTGACTTGTTTCATTCACAGTAGTGTTCAACTTTGATTTTATTTTAGTCTAATCTTCTGTGACATTTGAAAAAGATTTATTATTTATGTGTATGAGTGTTCTGCCTGCATGTATGTCTATGAACCATGTGCCTTCCTGGTACCCAAGGAGGTCAGAAGGGAGTGTCAGAACCTCTGGGACTGGCTGTGATCTGCCATGTATAGAATTGAATCTGGCTCTTTAAGAGCAACAAATACTCTTCTGAGCTCAACTGCTTAGCCAACTCTTCAGCTCCTTGTGACATTTTTTCAAGAAGACATTTGTTTTGTTTTCAAGACAGCATCTTTGCAGTACCAGACTGTCCTGGAATTCACCGTGTATACCAGGCTGTCCTCAAACTCATAAAGAGATCGACTTGCCTCTGTCCCCTAAATGTTGGGATTAAAGTTGTGTGCCATGACTACCTGGCCTTAAGAATTGGTTTTGGGGGGTGGTGGTACGTGCCTTTAATCCCAGCCCTTAGGAGGCAGAGACAGGTGGATCTCTGTGATTTTGAGGCCAGCCTGTGCTACAGAGTGAGTTCCTGGACAGCTATGGTGACACAGAGAAACCAGATCTCGAAAAACAAAAACAACAAACAAACAAACAAAATTTTTTTTTGTTGACTCAAATTTTGCTTTAACATATGATTCACAATAGTGACAGAACAAAGATAGTGTAGCATATTGGCTAAAAGTCGGTACAACAGTTAGACTCACTGGCTTGAACGTCTAGTCAGATGACTCACTGTTTTATAATTTTGATTATAGTTGTTGCTCTATTTTGTAGCACAGTTTCTAATTGGCCTTAATAATAAAAATCTGGAGTCAGATATAGGGTGTGAAAGCTGAAAGATCAGAGAAGCAGAGAAGCCAGCCACTAGTTCTTAACTCTACAAAATCCTCATAACCAAGGGGAGCAAAATCCTGTCTCCATAAATCCTCAGACTGAATGCTGAACTCCTCTCTCCTCCGTTATGTTTCTCTCTCAACCCAGCCATATCCCTTCCTGTCTCCACTTTACTAGTGCTGGGATTAAAGGCATGTGACTCCCAAGTACTGGGATTAAAGGTGCAAGCCATCACCACCTGGCTCTGTTTCTCTTTGAGATCAATTTTGGATCAATTTCAGGTACCCCAGGGTGGCCTTGAACTCACAGAGATTCGTCAGCTTCTACCTCCTGAGTGCTGGGATTAAAGGTGTGTGCCACCACTGCCTGATGTCTGTGGCTAACTAGTGGCTTAGCTCAGAACTCTGATCTTCCGGCAAGCTTTGTAGTGGCATTTCATTTTGTATTTTAATAAATAAAGTTTGCCTGAAGATCAGAAAATTGAAACAGCCACACTGGCCAGCCTTAAAAACCAGGCAGCAATGACACATACCTTTAATCCCCGTAGCCACACTAGCTAGCCATAGAAAGCAGGTGGTAGCTGTGCACACCTTTAATCCCAGAGCTAAAGAGGATTATAAAATGGGAGGAGACAGCTTTCGGGCACAGTCTCATTCTGAGATTCTGGAGGCAGGATCTCCATTTCAGACTGAGGTAGTGGTAAGAGCCAGTGACTGTTTTGCTTTTCTAACCTTCAGGCTGAACCCCAGTTTCTGTCTGAGTTATTTTTTTTTAATTGTTGTTCAAAGCTTTTTTTGAGATGATTAAAGTGACTTGAGGTAGAAATTCTGAGTCTTCTTTTTTGTTTGTTTTTTTGAGACAGGATTTCTCTAAAGTGTATCCCTGGCTAGCCTGGATCTCAGAGATCTACTTGGCTCTGCCTCCCAGTGTTGTGATTCTAGCCCACTCCTACTGGCCAGAAATTCTGAGCCTTAAGTGAGATTATATGTACAAAGTTCTCAAGATGGTACCTAGTACATGGTAGACACTAAAGAAATATTAACTCTTATTGCCATTTGGTAATAATTCGAGTGTCTCAAACTAGTAAGAAAACAACAGCTCAATATCTAATTTTGAACAGCCAGTGGGCTAAGTATGACAAATACATGATTTTTTTAATGTAACACAATATATATTTGTTTATGTTGCAAATGTAATATATGTAAATATGTCACAGAATATTTGGATCAAACCTAGACCTTGCTTATGTTAGTGTTCTACCATTGAGCTACATGCTCAGTCTATTATTTTAAATGTTTGCGGGAGGAAAATATTTTTTAGGATGTGAAATTTTCTGAAATCCATTGCTCATAAATGACCACTCATGTGAACAGATATCATCATCTTTTTCTGTGTTGGATGTGGCTTGCTTTTACATGATAAAGTAGTTGCTGCAAAGACAGTTTATCTAGAAGGCTTAAAAATACTATTTAATCCTTTCTAGTAAAAGGATTTTTGACCTTGGATCTGCTTTAGACTATAATGACTTGAGAATTTAAACTGAGTGGTTTAATGTGGTGAATGTGCTGCGTTCCTGTAAAAACCATCCCTTTTATAGTGAAGGCTTTTCATATAGCCTATCTGAGTATGCTGGAATTTTAAAATTTTCCTATTAAAAGTTTCTTAAATAAGGACAAGGTTTGTACTTTCCACAAGCTAATTTGAAAAGCTGATTTTTCAGCTCTATAAACAAAAACAGAGTTAAGTTTAATTGGAAGGACTATTGTTGTTGAGGGGTCATTCATTTTGATCATGCATTGACATCTTAGCTTTATTATTCTCTGCTATATTGCCTGCTAACACCATATAACTAAGTTTGTTAGAACTAAATATTAAATAGAGTAGACCTTTTAAAAAGACTGTATTTTAGAGTAATCCTGAAATTTTTGTTTTAATAATCACTAAAATATTTTTTAAATATGAAACCTGGACCTCAGCCTCCCTGTGGAATTGAACTTCTAAACATCTCAGATGAAAGACTTTTTCTTCAGTCAGTATTATACTATTATATATTTTGAAATATATAGTAAAAAGAAATGAATAGTTGAAAGGTTAAAGTAGAGAAATTGAAGACTACAGAAATTTAAGGCTACAAGGTTGCTCTAAAAACCTCTTGATACTTGTGTTTGTGTATGCTGTGACGGTGTCGCATGTTGAAGTGCCCTTTAGGTTTTACGTGTGGCTATGGTGATAAACTGTGTTGTGAAAAAGATTTGAGAATTATATCTGGAAGTGGTTTTGTTAACAGCTATAAGATCAGTCAGAAGTTTTAAGGCTTGCCTATTTTTCTTTTTTCTCTTCTGGCCTGTTATACTTTCCAATAGTTTTTTTCTAATTGCCCCTGTCTTTAGAAATTATTTTTAATTAAAATATTTTATCACTTTCCTCCTCCCATTTCCTCCCTCTATTCCCTTGATTGCTTTCAAATTGATACCTTTTTTATTTATCATAGTTATTTATATAATACATAAATCTATTACACACATATATATATACATATATATGCATAAATGTATAAGTACAACTTGCTTAGTGTGGCCTGTGTGTATGTGATCTCAGGACTGACAAACCATTTGGTATTTGATAACCAATTAGACAGTTCTTCCCTGGAAAAGACTAATTTTTCCCCTCTTAGCAGGCATTAATTGTTTTTTGTGGATAGAACCTCATGAAATTTCCCCTTTCTTTATTAGCATGTCTTTTGATATCACCATTGTTCAGGTCTTGTTTAAGCAGCCATATTCTTGAAGTATCATGGGTGAAGCTTTTCTATTATTTCTAGAAAACAGAATCTCACAGGACACTTCCTGGTTTGTTGGCTCTTGTAGGCTTTACTCCCTCTTTCTCAGTGTTCTCCGAGCCTTAGGTTCAGGAGTTGTGTTGTAGATGTATTTAGTGGGACTAGGTCCCCTGACCTATTGTTTTTCCTGTATTATGACCTGTTACAGGTTTTTTGTAATGGGCTCTGTTTACTATAAAGAGAAGTTTCTTTGATGAAAGAATGAGAATTATACTTAACTGCAATAAAGAAAAATTTAAGGATGTAGTGAGGAATTATAGTAGTCTAGTAAAAGGATGGTAGTAGGTTCTCTATTAAGGTCATGACCTCATAAACCCCAGGACTCACAGTATTCTTATAGTTCTGGAAAATAAAGAAATTAATACTGTAAAAGTATGCCAGTGGAGTAAGTTAGATGTTACTACAGAAAACTAAAAGGAGAACTCCTACTTGGTGCTTGGTTAGAGTCTTCATTTCTTCACATAATCTTTTTGTTATTTGACAATTTTTACTATGGATCTAGTTTTTGACCTGATGTTTTCTTTACAGTGGCTTATCTCCTGCAGAAGCAGAATTTAATTACCTAAACACAGCACGTACCTTAGAACTCTATGGAGTTGAATTCCACTATGCAAGGGTAAGTAAGGAAAAATTACTTGGATGTTGAGTTAGGCTTCATTCCTTAGTCTCAAAGATTTTAAAATCTTTTTGTCTGTGTACAGGGTTGGGGTGATTGAACCAGGGCCTTGTGTGTATGTAGCAAATACTCTTATCCTTAGCCATACAAACCCAACTCCTCAAAATTTTAATTCCCTGAGAGAACTAGGTAACAGGATAATTTGTGTTTGCTGTTGACGTAGTTGCAATAAAAATTTCCTCTCAATATAAATATTTTCACAATAGCATAAGTGCAAAGTTAGTGGACATAGACTATTCTTGTTTTTTTCCAGGTGGTTGTTTATGTTGTAAAAACAATGTTTGTAGACTGTAAGAGGACAATAGTTTTAGAATATGTGTTTTATAAACATAAGGTTGCTTTAGGAAAGTACTTTTGTATAAATATTTGATAATCGTGATCATGCAAGATGCTGTCATATTACTGAAACTTTCATTCTTGTCCTTAAGGTTTCCAACACTGAGCTGGTCATTTTTTACTTGTAAAGCCCCAAATAAAGAATATCAATGTTTCATGTTTGTATTTGACATCTCTTTATTAAAGTGGAATTTATAATTACTGGCTTTTCACAGTATAATGTTTATCTTGTGTGAAACATTTTTCCTTTCAGAAGTCGTTACCCTCTTCCTGGTGTTTGTGAATGACTGTCCATCATATGTAGCTATATTCCTTTTTGTGAGTTATCAAGATATAAATTCCTTTCAGGTACCTAAAGTATAACCATTTTCAGTAGAATCATAGTCATCAGTTGAGTCAGCAGTGGAGCTTTTATTCTTGAGCCTAATTAGGCTAGTATTAGGCGAAATGGGGAGGAAAGGGAAAAGCCTTGATTTTCCTTAGATATGTTATTGAGTTTACCTTGATACACAGACACATGGAGGTACAGAGTCCACTGCAGAAGTCCTTACTCAGAGTTATGTCCTCTAGTGCATTGTCCTTCAGGGCCTCACCCGATCAGGTTTGGAGCAATGAACTCTACTTCTTATGTTTCACAGATCATATGTCTGTCTCACTTTTTAAAAGACCTGATGGTTTGGTTTCCTCAAATGATTGATATCTTGTAATTCTTTAAGTGTCTCTTGAACTTCTTGTTCTTTTTAAAAAAATAGCTCTTTATTTTCCTTGGGGCTTATTATTTTAGAGATTATGTTTATTACATACTCTCATTGTGTTTGTACAGCTAGGTTTTGCTTTTTATTACATGGAAGTTTACAACTGATGTAACTACATTTTTTTGGACTAGTTTATGCTTTAAACTGGTCAGAAAAAGGAGTTTTACTCATTGTAGTTTTCTAAGTGATTTTTATTCTGTAGAGATTCTTGAATGCAAAAAATATTAAACCTTAAGAAATTTAAATGCAAGGTTAACTAAATCCCATATAACTAACTGTATTGTTATTTATTGATTTAATTAGTAGTTTTCACTTGTTTAAACTGTTAGATTGTAAAAAGTTTCTGAGACAGTACTAAATGTAGAGTGTCAGGTTAAAGGTATTTAAATTTTAAGTGGTTAGCTATTTAGGAACATGTTTTGTCCAAACCAAACAAAAACTATCCCACATGGTGACTTATCATATATGCACTGTGAACTTGAGGTAAGATTCTTCATCCATGCCAGTCTAAATATTTAGTAATATGATGTTTTCAAAATATTTGTTTGTTTGTTTGCTTGCTTGCTTTTTCGAGACAGGGTTTCTCTGTGAAACAGTCCTGACTGTCCTGGAACTGGCTTTGTAGAACAGGCTGGCCCTGAGCTCACAGAGATCTGCCTGCTTCTACCTTTCAAGTGCTGGGACTAAACGTGTGCACCACCACTGCTTGGCTCCAAAATATTTTTTAAAGGCTAAAAAAGGCATTGTGTCTTAGATGTGCATACTAAGACCTCAAAAGATCATTCAGTAAATATAAAGGGAATTTTCCAAAAAGAGGAACACAGAAAGAAAACTTAAGTTTTAATTGGATATCATAGGCAAAAGTGTATTTGAAATAACAAGCAAGGGGAAATGTTTGCTCTCTGCTTTCAAGTGGTGCAAACTTAATTATCTCAAACTCCAAGAGTCAAATGTTTTAAGCCATCATTGTGTTGAGGATATTCTGTGCTTTCTACAGGATTCACTCTAAGCATTGTTTAGTACATAAAATAATTATTCCTGCCCTCATGAAACTCAGGATAGGATCTTGTATTAACAGTTACGTCCTTGAGACTGAGGGAGAAAATACAGGAAGATTGTGTCAATGATAAGAATAGGAAATTGTAGACTAGAGAAAGTCAATGACAGTTTTTATTTAGGGGAGAGGTGTGTTGAGACAGGGTTTCTCTGGGTAGCCCTGGCTGTCCTGGAACTCATTCTATAGACCAGGTTGGCCTCAAATTCAAAGAGATAGGACTGCCTCTGCCTCCCAAGTGCTGGGGTTAAAGGTGTTCGCCATCATACCTGTCAGTCAATAGCAACTCTAAGGTAAAAAGAAACAGACCCTCCTACCCCCAGTCCCACCACCTGCAACAGGTGGGAGAACTAGCGTAGGTGCATGAGAATGGAAGAGCTGATCCTGTCCCTCACCAAGTGCAGCAGTCCAAGGGCGGACACTGTACCTTTCCTGGGCAAAACAGTAGAATTGGTCCTGGTGGTGTGAGTGTGCCTGAACTGCACTGAAGGTTGTGAGAGCAGGAGAAATGTCTACTACATTGACTGAGCTAGCTGGGACAGTGCTGGAGGGCTCACCCAGATGGTGATGCTGAGGCAAAGCTGGTGGGCTGACCAATCCATCTGCCACCCAGGCTCAGTACTAGGATTACGAGGCAGCCCACCCAACATCCATCTCATCTATGATCTGCTGGAGCATGTAAAGGGACCATACCTGCAAATCCAAAGCTAGAGAATCTCCATGTCATGAGGCAACAAAAGGATATCCAAGAGGAGTCCCAGTGAGAGCCCAGTGTGGAGGGTGTAGCAGAAGCTAGAGGCCTCAAACCAGACCAATGACTCTTTGCAATGAACACGCTCAAGTAAAGATGCATGGACTAAAAAATATTATATGACTTACTGGGCCACACTCCAGCTTCCACGCCAAGATTTCGTTTTTGTTCTTTTTTTTTTTTTTTTACTTTTAAATTTTGTTTTTTTTTGTGGGGGGTTGCAAGGACAGAGTGCAGAAGTGAAGGGATAGGGACATGAGTGGATCGGGATGCATGATTGAAATCATAGAATCTATAAAAAATTAAAAACTAACTAAATAAAAGTACCCATACTAGGCAAAATTTTGTGTTAGATCAATGATATATAAAAAGTTCCTTTTAATTTGCTGCTGATCTCCCCAAATCACTGATGTCAATTTTAAGGTTTATCCATTCATTGCAGTCTCAGAGAGAATAGAAGTGTTGAACCTTGCTATTAGAGATGGGATAAACTATATTTATTTCTAGTAGAATAGATATTTAAATAGAAATATATACACATACTTTTTAAAATAAAAAAAGCAGAGAGAATTTATGGGCAATCACAAAGGGTTGTTACTTTTCAGATAGTATGTAGTGTATGTTTGCTCTTTGAGTTTTAGTACTTGTTTGTCTTTGTATAACCACTCCTACAATGCAATAGGGAACAGATTTATCACCTCAAAGAAACCCAGGCTTCTGTTGTGCCTTTGCAGTCAATTTTTTACTTACCTTATCCTGTCTCTTGCTAATCCTGTAGTTTCTGTCTTTTCCAAAACGTCTTTTTTTTTTTCTTTTGGTTTTTCGAGACAAGGTTTCTCTGTCTAACAATCCTAGTTGTCATGGAACTCACTCTGTAGACCAGACTGACTTCGAGCTCACAGTGATCTGCCTGCTTCTGCCTCCTGAGAACTGGTACTAAAGGTATTCACCTGGCTCCAAAATGTCTTTTAAATGAGTTTGCCATTGTCATATACTGACGGAAATTAGGTATTTCAGATAAGTGTTTTAAGATACAGATAAATATGAGAAATGTGTGGATGTGAATTAAGGTTTTATTGAGAAGTTCATGATTGAGACTTCAATTTGGGTTGTCTTGATTAGGCAGAAAAACATAAGACATGAAAGCAACATTAATAAAACATGAAATTATGGTATCGTAAAATATAGCATCAAACTGATGTGACCTGACTAAAACTGATTTTTGCTAATTAAGAACAAGATAAAATGGAGTCTTATGGTTGTTTCAATGACTTCTATGCCAAACTGAAGAGCTAAGACATATATGTAAAGATTTTGGGGGAACTGTTCTTTCTACAGATGAGTTCAGCGAACACATGACAGAAAAAAAAAAGCTCTACTCTTTATTATTTAGGTTCTGTTGGAAAAGAAAAAAATTACAGGTGGTAAGAAATGATATGAAGAAAAGAAAAGAAAAAAGTGTTAAAACTAACAGTTTAAAGGATTTGTTTCATTAATCTGGTTTAGCTTCAGGGCAGATGTATTACAGGAAATAAAAGTATGTTTGCTCTCTTAGATATTCATTTATTTATTTATTCTATATACAATATTCTGTCTACATGTATGAAATGAGGCACCAGACCTCATTTCAGATGGTTGTGAGCCGCCATGTGGTTGCTGAGAATTGAACTCAGGACCTTTGCAAGAGCACACTGAGCCATCTTTCCAGCTCTATTTGCTCTCTTAGGTTGTCTATAGAATATTTCAAGTGAAAAGGCAAAACTTTCCAAGACTGACATTTAAGAAAAATATTTAGAGACTTTTCATTCTCAATAATGCAGAATAGTCAATTCAAATTGGGTTGTTACCTTAGAATTTCTATGGTTGCAAAGAGACATCATTACTATGTCAACCCTTTTAAATGAAAACCATTTAATTGTGGTGGCTTACATTTTTAGAGGGTTAATTCAACATGGTGTGTTTCAAGCAGATGTGGTGCTGGAGAAGAATTCTCCATCTTGATCTGAATGTAAAAGGAAGTGAACTTTCACACTGGGCATGGCTTGAGCGTATGTGAGACCTCAAAGCTCAGCCCCACAGTGACATAACAAAACCACACCTTTCAATAAGGCCTATCACTGTGAGCTTATGGGGACCTATTTATATTCAAACTGCCAGTTATCATATGAAAACTCTCACACATTCTTCAAAATGCAATTTACCTTTTCTTCTTTGTGATCTTTGAAACTCCCCAAGAATTGTCTGTTTTGTTCTTCCAAGATGTTAATATATATTATTAGTTACTGGGCTTTCCATTGGAGTATAGATATTTTGTTATAGATTGCCTTTGACCAAAAAGTCCTGGTCATAAAAGAAATCATCAGAATATTTGTACTTTAGGACAATGATTTTTTTCCTCTCTTCCCTTCCCCTTCCCTCCCCTCCCCTCCCCTTCTCTCACTATCTCTAGCTCTCTCCTTTCTTTTTCTTCTTTCTCTCCCCCTCTCTCTTTCTCTTTCCTTTCTTTCTCTCTCTTTCTTTCTTTCTTTCTTTCTTTCTTTCTTTCT
>LOEQ01004430.1:71450-94278 GCA_001685075.1 Bramus lutescens
CCGCCTGCCTCTGCCTCCCAAGTGCTGGGATTAAAGGCATGCGCCACCACGGCCCAGCACCAAGGTATTACATGATTGCTCTGTGGTGGTTATACAGTTGAACAGATTTATTAAAATTCTTGAATTGCTCACCTAAAGTTGGTAAATTATATTATAAATGCAAAAAAATCTGGTGAAACTTAAGATTGTTTAGTGTTTCATCTTCTTCCTTTGAAATATTTTCTTGTGTAATTGAAACTGTGACATGTTCAAGGGCAAAATCAAATAAACAATAACAAAATTCTTGCTTGTAAGTATAGATAGGGTGCATAAAGATTAATTTTTATACTATATGTAAATGTCAGAATCATAATTTATTTTCAGGAGATCATACTTAAAATGCAAATAATAATTAAACTGTGTTTTCAAAGCTCTGTATTATATAATCTTTGTTTTTTTACTGTTTCATTATTATAAAATGAGGACTCTGGCAAACTACTAATATTTTTGTGTGAACAGAAAAGAATATGCTATGTGGAATATTTTACTGAATTTGAGATGGCTTTTTAGGATGCAAAAAAGGGTTCTCAGTTGGAAGGAAACAGTGAATTTTGAGGAATCAGCTTATGTCGGATATTTGTGATGGGAGACTTGATGCATCATTTAAATATATTTGAAGCTGGCTTGAAATTTGGAAATAATACTCATATGCCCAAAGCCTCATGCAGGTTGGGTTTAAGAAAACTAAACAATGCATGTTAACATTGAATTATTAATTAGAAAATATTTCTATAGTGATATTTTATTTATGTTTTATAAATAAAGCTTGCCTGAAGACCAGAATGTAAAACTAAGCCACTAGAGAGCCCAGGCAGTGGTAGCACATACCTTTAATTCCAGGATTTGGGAGACAGAGGCAGATGGATCTCTATGAATTCAAGGCTACCCTGGACTACACAAGATCAATGCAGAAACAGATCCAGATGATGGTGGCACCTACCTTTAATCCCAGTACTAGGGAGGCACACACACCTTTAATTCCAGCACTAGAGAGGAATGAATATAGGGTAGGATACCCAGGAACTCGTTCTTTTTCAGTCTACAGGTAAGAGCTCTCTAATGGCTTGGCTGCTTTGCTTTTCTGATCTTCAGGTTGAACCCCAGTATCTGTCTTGGGGTTTTTATTATTTGTGCTACATATTTCATGATATGTATTTTAAATATTGCTTTCAATAATTAAATATATGGGATTTAAAGCTGCTAGAACTATCAAGCCCATATCACTATGGGCTATAATGGATAATTTCCAACTATTCTCTACAATACGCAGTACAAGAAAACAAAGACATTAAGATAATAAAAGGACAGAGAGTTTAGCTTCCCAATCTGACATGTAAGGTGTTCACTGTCCTGCTGCCACAACAAAGAAAAACCCAAAAGAAACTGAAAATTGACAACTTTCTTTAAGTTCTTCCCAGAGTAAACTCCTGCCTTGAGAGTTGGATACAAGTGACTACAGGGAATGGATGATTGGGATTGCTTAAAAGGTGGCGGTGACTCATTGCCAGGTGGCAGATCTAGAATGGATTAAGAAAAACTTAAGGTGTCCCGTCTTCTGAGAGTCTTCAAACTATATGAGTTTATGAACCAAGTGCCCTTTCAGTTTTCATGGTGAGAGCTAAGGGGGATGGACTTCTTCGATGCCACTTAAATTTAATCATAAGATTTAACTGGATTCCCCAGCTTACATATCAAAAAGGCCATATCAAAAAGATCCTGTCTAATAACAGGGGATTACAGCTAAAAAACTGCAAGGAAGGCAATTGAAAGAGACTAGTAGGAAACCAGAGACAGTGAGAGTAGCAGAATAAGGGCACTTGCGGAAGCTAAGCCTGCACTTCAGGCTGCTCACAGTGCAGTAACCACAGCCTTCGTCCTGTCAGATGAACATGAAGTTTCGGCTGAGGAATGTTTACCTGATTCCTTTTAGTCAATAAATAATATCTGGATTCAACTGCAAATTTCAAGAGAATGAAAACACCAAAAACATCATTTTGCAGAGAAATAAGGACAAGAATTACATGACACTTGTCTTTGCAAAGCCCACGAATGATGGAATGAAATATTTGCAAGTGTTCAAAGATGAAACTCTTCAACTTTGTCTATAGTTGCAGAAGCAAGAGAATTAAAGAAATCTTGTCATGTGAGAAACATTAAACTAAGTTCTTCACGAAAAATAGCAACCACCCTTTCAGATTGAAAGAGGCAGATTATCAAAATGGATTTTTAAACTTTATAATTTATATGCTTTATGAATTCCACTGGAAAATATACAGTGCTTGTAGTATTGTTAAAGAACTCAGCATCACCTAATATAATTGTGAACCATTTTCATTGTCCCGAAAAGATCATTTATTATAAGTCATTTTGTACCCCTTGTCTTGCCTCTTACTTCCAGCCCTAATTATATTTCTATTTTGTTCTAAAATGAGATAATATACCATGTGCTTGAGTACTCATTTAGCATGTTCTTAACATTCATCTATCTTAGAGCATCTATCAAGCAGTGCCCCCTTTAAGGCTGAATAATGCCCTATCAATTAGTTACACCACATTGGTTTCACAGCTCATCAGTTGTTCCTTTTGACTTTAAAGACAGGCACTCCACTGCATGTTTGTATAAGTGTTCTAGGGGCACATACAAAGGATTAGAATTTCTAAGTTTGCCAGGCTTTTGTCTCAAACTGTGGTATCTATCACCTTCCATCCCCAATAGGATATGTGCTAGATTAATTTCACCATAGTCTCCCTACCACTTGTTGTTAGTCTTTTGACTTAAAGGCGTCCTGCTGGATGCTAAATGATATCTCATTTTAATTTTAATTTGTATTCTTTTATAGCTAATAATTTTGACCATCTTTTTATGTGCTATTGATATTTCATCTATCCTCTTTGAAATACTCAGAAGGGATTGAAAATTTTATGTATATTCTATTTACAAGAGGTATATATGAAACATAAAGAGACAGATTGGTAGAATTCACTATAGAAGATAAATCAAGAACACGGAAATCAAAGGAAGAAGTATTATAGCTATCTTATTATATAAAACAGGTGTTATTCATTGTTTGATAGAATATATTTGTAAGAAACACAAGTCATACAAGTAGACTTTTGTTAAAGACCATCATCCAGTGTAAAATTTTGTATTGTTTGATGTTTTCTGGTAAAATGAAGATGACTAGAATTAGATTATATTTTCTCTCTCATCCATTTAGAAATGAATAACGTTTTTATTTGTTGCTTGCATGATGATTCTTAATATTAATGTATAAATTTAAAAGTATATGTAGTTCTGTATAGGTTTTTAAATTACTGTCTTTCCACAAATACAGGGTATTTTATACAGTCTTTTTACTCTCTGGAAATAATACCCTCTGTTGTATGAGAAAATAATATATCCATGTTGTTATTTATTTATGAAGTAAGAGCACAAGATGTAATAGAAAAATAATAAATTTCAACCCTGGGTCTGGGAATTTAGCACACTATTATAGCACTTGACTGACATGTGTAAAGTCCTGGGTTCAGTCCCCCAGCAACACAAAGTTCAGATCTAAAACCTAAACTTGTATTTCCCCACTCTAAAAGGATCTGCCTAAGTATGACTGGTACATTGGTCTTCTCAAGTGACTGAGATTGGAGAACTTTATTCTTTGAGAGCTTCTTAATAGATACAGGTATGAGTCATAAAGATCAAAACTTAGAACCACTGTCAAATCTTAGAAATATTAGAAAATTGGGTCCCAAATCACATTTTACTAAGATCCAGTCTCTTTGGCCTCATAGCCTTTAAGTGTTACAGCCAAAAAATATCTGGGTATTACTTTTTATATGGTTATTATAAGAAGCCAAACCAGCTTGAGTCAAGAACTGTACTAATGGAACATTGAGAAATTAGTGTCATATAAATTGCATATATTTAGGCTGGGTGTGGTGGCCACAGTGAAGTCAGAGGCAAACCAGACTGGTTTACAATAGTGAATTCCAGACCAACCTAGGCTTTATAGTGAGACTCTGTCTCAAATAACAAACAAGAATAAGTTACATATACTTTAAAAGGTAATGTATAAGCTTTTTAAAATGGTTTTTAAAATAAAGTTTTATAAAATTCTGAAATTTTACACTTTCCTTCATGCATGCTTTGTAGTATTAAAAGTTTTAAATGTTATTTATATTTGTTGAGATTTTAATTTTGGTGAATATTTCTGAAAATAGAAAATTTGGAAATATGTAATTCATAGAAGATAGAATTTGGTAAAAATTTTCTCAGTTGAGCACCTAAATTTTTTTTGTTTTCTAGGAAGCTCCATAAACTGTACATTATTGATATATGTATTAGAGATTATATGACAAAATGTGAAGATATTGGCACCCTTTAAACTTAAGATCATGGCCACTTACCTGTGTGCACATGGGCAGCAGTAATTAAACTTGGGGTTATTAGTAACAAAAACAAAAATTAAAAAGAGGCCATGAAGTTAGGAAGGAGAAAGTGTGGTAGTATCAGATGGAGTTGGAGGTACTGGTGAATAGATTGATTAATATTCATCCTATAAATGTATGAAATTTTCAAAAAACATAAAATATGAAAAAATCATACCTATAATTTTCCAAATCTTTTAATATTTTCATATTTAGCCAGTAATTTTGAACACTCCAATTCTCTTTTATGCAGGTTGAAGATTGTAAAAATTTCTTTTAAATGCAAACAATTTTTTATTCAACTTAGAAAAGAATTGGTGAGTATTGATCTAATAATTATTGATACAAATGAAATCTCTTAAGATTGCCTAGCCGTAGGCGGGGAAAATGGCTCAATTTGTATAGGGTTTATACAAGTGCAAGAACAGCAGTTGGATGCCTTGAACCCAAATAAAAAAGCTGCACTTACAATCTAGCTGTGAGAACTCAGAGGCAGGCTGATCCATCCAGCTCCCTGACCTGCCAGTCTAGCTTAATGGGAGAGCTCCAGGCCTTTGAGAGACTGTCTCCAATAAAAGGGACAGTATTTCTGAAAAATACTACCTGAGATTATCCTCTGGCATTCTAATACATGTGTGTATGTGCACCTACATGCCTATCAACACACAGTGATAAAAAAATTAAGACTTTCTGTCATTGTAGACAAAAGTGCATACATGTAAATACTTCTAATTTTCTCCCATATTAAATCCATAGGAGTTCCTTTCATAGGAAAGTTTATTTCATTTTGGGAGTACTGAATATTTGTTTCTAGTTCATGAAATTACATCTTGTATCAAAGTGATAGTATATTGTTAAAACAACTTCATCTTATAAATAATTTTACCCGTTTTATCAAATTAAACTAGCTTTGTGTGGTGTGGTGACATAAACCTGTAATCACAAGCATGCAGGAGGACTATCTATTTGAAGCTATCCTGAGTTATAAGGCAAGACTCTGGCACAAAACACACACATATTTACAGACATGAATATGCAAACAAACTAACCTGTTCTTGTTTTGCATTATTTTTTATAAATCTTTGCAAATTAATACACGATGGCCCTACGTTGGTTGCCAATCTGTTTTAGGAGGCTGCTTGTTCATTGCTCAGCCGCCCAGACTCCCGAAATAATCACACAGAAACCGTATTATTTACATCACTGCTTGGCCCATTAGCTCTAGCTTCTTATTGGCTTACTTTTACATCTTAATTTAACCCATCTCCATTCATCTGTGTATCGCCACAAGGCTGTGGCTTACCAGATAAAGTTCTGTTGTCTGTCTCTGGCAGAGCTACACAGTGTCTCACTCACTCTGCCTTCTTCCTCCCAGCATTCAGTTTAGTTTTCTCTACCTACCTATATTCTGCCCTGCGCAGGCCTAAGACAGTTTCTTTATTAGCCAGTGATATTCACAGCATACAAATTGGAATCTCACATCAATGTTTTGAGATGTGTATGTGTAAAATTTCCTTAAAATCTTAACATTGTATTTGAATTAGCTACAATATCCACCTGTAAGAAGAAAGTGTCCTATTTTGTGATTATGGTTTATCATTTATGTTTACCAAATATGGGAGAATTTTAAAAATAGAATTTTTATCAAAATGAAATTTAGTATGGGAAAGTACTTAGACCTTAAGTACATACTTGATAAACTCATATTAATATATAGAGCATGACCTAATCCTGTGCTAATGGAAGAGGTGTCCACTTCCAGCTATTAACTTTACCAACAGATAAGCAGCATTATTCTCATTTGTACTGTCATAAATTAGCTTACACTCGTAGCTTGTAAATGCAGCTGTATAGCATGTTTATTTGTGTTTGCCTTCTTTCCCTTCACTATGTGTAATTCATATTGTTGTACTGACATCCATGATGTTGCATGGTTTGTTCCTTATTGTGTAATATTCCACTAAGTGCATATGCCATAAACTATCAATTCATTCTCCTGTTAGTGGGGAATATTATGACTAATCCTGGTACAGAACACACTGTGTGTGTGTGTGTGTGTGTGTGTGTGTGTGTGTGTGTATGAGTAAATATCCAGAGAAGAAAGTATAATGAATCTTGTTATCCAGACATTAGAGAACAGATATTTTACTTGAAGTAACTATAGAGTATTGTAGAAGGAACTTTTCTAGTTTACCTCATTGTGGTGAATGTGTTATCAGTAATGATAATAATAATAATAATTATTATGAAGTGTAACATTTATTGAAAACAATATGTGCCTGGTAATATATGAACCATTTTTATTATTTAGTTCTCATACTTGTTCTCTCAGAGATTGTATCAGTTAGCATCGAGGGCCAAATAGGGAGTGGTTAAAGACCACATATAGGAATACTCCGCAGAAGGTCATGTTGCCAATGTTTCTCTGTAAAACATTTATTTGTAACTATCCAAACTTATAGTCAGGTGTAGTGATGCACACTGGCAATCTTTGTGCTCTGGAGGCAGACATTGTGGGGTAGCTGCTTGTTCAAGGCTAGCCCTGGTTTACATAGCAAGTGTCAGACATGTAGAGCTACAAAGCAAGACTTTGTGCCTAATCCACATCAGCAAATCCAAACTTTAATTTGTTGCACTTATTCTTTTTTTTTAAATTAAATCACTGCTTGGCCCGTTGCACTTACTCTTAAGACACTTTATGTCCATTGTTTAATTGGAAAAATAGTTATTGCACTTCAAATACAGTTAGTGTCCAAATTATAGACAGACTGTTTGAAGCAATTGTTTAAAAGGGAGGTAATATATCTACATCTTAGTTCACACACACTAGGAATGTTACTGTATTATGCTCTCCGTGAGACTTTCTGTCATTTTTCATAATGTTCATTGTATATTATATAACATGTAAACTTATAGTGCATGTAAAAACAATTGTTAATGGTACATTTAATTTTCTAGTGATCATTAAGTTATGTTTAATCATTTTACCTTATAATATGAAAATATATTCTTATATATGAACATTTTATTATGATTTAATAGTGGAAAATATTTGCATGATGAAAATTTTTCTTGAAGAAAGCTTAGGAGTTCTTTAAAGATAATTAATTGATCGTTTTGGACTGTTTCAAAACTGGTAACTGTTCATCAAGAGGTCTCATTAAGAGTAAAGTAGCACTGACTATATATGTAGTACACATGCCTGTACAAGTCCTTGCATATATATATATATATATATTCTATCCAACAGAAAATATGCCAGTGACTTGAATACCAACTTCAGGAAGGACAGTATCTACATGGTAGCCAGATACTTAAAAAGGTTAAAACAAGAAAGTTGTGAGTTCAAAATCAACCTTGACTACATAATGTGAGAGCCTGCCTTAAAAACGAATACAAGGTAAACATGGCAAACCCAAAGCTATAATCCCAGCATTTGAGAAACTAAGAGGGTTACTGCCACAAGTTCAAACCTGGCCTGGTCTACAGAAGAGGGTGTGCTTTACCCCTCCCCCCCCGAAAATCCACATGGCCATTAACATGAAAGGATATTGAATTTTATTAGTCATCTAGAATAGGTGTAGGTCACAACCAAAATGTTTCACTTCTGCCTGTCTATCAAGACAGTGAAGTAAGAAAGACTGAAATTAGATGGTTTGGTACATGATTATAATACAATACCCAAAAGATAAGGTAGGAGAACTGTCATAAGTTCAAGTCCAGCCTGCACCTCATAGTGAGTTCCAGGCCAGCCTAAAGTACAGTGTTAAATGCTGTCTCAGTAAACAAATACAAAACCAAAACAGAAAATTGCAGAACTGGTTAGGATATAGATAGAACACTCTCTGTTGTTGGAAGTATTAACAACTAAAGCTAAACATATATGTTATGATCTAGGAACAGAAATATGTACATGTTTATACAGATGCTAGGAATATATGTGTGTGTGTGTGTATACATACGCACATACAACATTATTCTTCTATCCCTAATGGGAAATATCTTATGTCTATAAACAGTAGATCAACTGTTATGGCTATATTACAATAGAATACCATGAAAATGAAAACAAGTATGACTAATTTATGGTCATGACAAAAACATAATTATCATTGGAAGATAATCTAGTGTAAGAAGGAGTGGAGAGTATTACCAGGGGGCATAGAATGATCTGTCACAGTCTGCATAGATTGGTCGCCTTGTCTGGAGTTGGAAGTCAGGAGATATGTGCTTTGATGTAATGTGGTTTGTGCAAAAAAGAAAAACTAAAGTTACTCTGTTTTAGCGCTAGTCAGTTTATGATGCGATTTTGTAATAGTGCTTGGAGGTACTGAATATTCTTATTTTTAATCAAGGTATAATGCAATTTGTGGGCCTATTATAAATTTAATTTATGGTCCAGGATTATATTTTGAAGCAGACTCAGAGCTAATAAAATTTGAAAATGGTAAAAAATTTAAACTTATTTCTAACTATGATAGAAAATAGAAGTCACTAAATTTGTAAAATTACTAAAGTGCATTTTTCTTATCTTTTCACTTAGTTCATTGAGTCGTTGAAATAAACAAAATCATAAAGGAGGAGATTAATATTTATAGGGCTTGCTTAATTTGTCTGTCAAAAGTATTATCAGATCTGATGTTATTCCATATTCTCTGAATTTTGTCCTTTAATACAGCATGAATCTAGAGAAACATTGCTGGGATTTAATATGGTGAATTACAGAGCATGTAAAAATTTGTGGAAAGTGTGTGTAGAACATCATACATTCTTCCGACTGGATAGACCACTTCCACCTCAAAAGAATTTTTTTGCACATTATTTTACCCTGGGTTCCAAATTCCGGTACTGGTAAGTACTACTTTTATACTAACACTTTATTTGGGGAGATTTTGTTTCCCCTTACCTTTAGATTAAAGGTCTAGGGCTAGAGAAAGGACTCATAGATTAAGAGCACTAGCTTCTCTTCCAGATGGACACAGGTTTAATTCCCAACACCCACATGGCAGTTCACAGTATTTGTAACCCCAGTTTCAGGGCATCCATCATCCTCTTCTGGCCCCCAGGAGCACCAGGCATGCATGGTACACAAACATATGACAGACAAAACACCCATGTACATAAAATAGATTTAAAAAATAAATGAATTCATTAAAAATCTAAATACAAAGCAATAGTATCATTGTTAGTCACATTACCTACAGAGTCAAAATCCTTTCTGTACGTCTGTATCAGTACATCATATGATGTCTTGTGATACATACTAAGCTTGAAGACCTGTGATTGTGCTGTAGATAATTGTTTTATTTAGTAATTACTATATTTGTATAGTTACAATCTCAACAGATTTTATAGTTCCCAGTTTAATTATTATATATATGGAAACGTTTCTATAAGATATGTTCATTTCATTTGTAAAAGCTAATATATAGTCTACAGTTTAGCAGTTTTTGGAGTTATCCAGTCTGAAAGAATTCAAAACAACCATTAAGCAAGCAAACAAAAAAGATTCCCAAATCCTGACATTTTCCTGTATTCTTTGTCTGTAATTCAGCATAAATTCCAAGAAATAACTTTTCCTAAAATTATGTCTTAAATTTTTTTCCTTTATTTTTATTTTCTGTGTATGGGTGTTTTGTCTGCATATATATCTATGCACAACATGTGAGCAATGCCCAGGGAAGACAGAAGAGATCCCTTGAGTTTGGAATTATAGACAGTTGTGAGCTACTGTTCAGGGGCTAGTAATCAAACCTGAGTCCTCTGGAACAACAATCAGTGCTCTTAACTACTGAGCCATTTCTCCAGTCCCCTAAATATATTTTACTTATTCTCTTTAAAGTAATTTTTTGATGGACACATAATGAGGTGTAGTGTGGCCTTTGATGTGTATGCAGCATTTAATCACCAGATATATCTACAGCCTCAGATATACATCATGCCCTTGTGTTCAGAATATTCTAAATTCTGTCTACTACCTATTTTGAAATTTACAATTAATGCCAATCATAATGGATTTTCTGTGCTATATGAGAATTAATTTTCTTGTTCAGCTGTGACTTGGGCATTTATTAACTTTAAAAAAAATTCTCCCAAAGACAACAAAAAATAACTTTGAAGAAGCCCTGATTAGTCTTATCTGTAGAAGTCTAAAATAACACATAAAAGCTAGTTTTGAAGTGAAATCTAGTACAACTCATGCATAAAAAGTTACTGGTGATTTAATAAAAACAAATCATATTCATTTTTATGTATTTTTATTTTTGACTTTCCATCGCTGATATTTTATGATGGAAGAAATTGTTATATGATAAAAAAGTTTAGATATACTTCCAAAAGATTACTAACATAAACCCAATATCTATAAAAGCTCAACGTGTAAGATCAATAAATATAATAACACTGTGCATGATATATCACTTAAAATACATGCCTGTCACCCCAAGGAAAGAAATGTAAGTATAGGAATTCAATATCAGCCATGAAATAGAATTTAATTTTTTTACCAAAAAAAACCCACAAAAAACAAAAACACAGCAGATTCTTAAGTAGCTTGACAATATGTTTTAGCAAATCCTTTTTTTTTTTACTTTTCTAAAAGCAGTATTCGGAAAGATACTATGCAGTACTTGCCATTTTAATGGTTAAGTATACTGAGGAAGAGAGAGTCAGGTCAATGATAACAAACAAGAAAACACAGGTACTTGCTGATAGCTTCAGCAAGGACAGGAATGTCCAGTGCACTCTCTGAAGGGGAGAACATTGCTAACCTTTAAAGATACTCCTTAAATGAGTTTAATTCCTAAGTGACCATCGGTGTAATTGTGCAAGGATACACACACGGTTTCATTTAGAGTACAAACAAATGAGCAGAGTGTAGTAACTAACCTCCAGTTCATTTCAAACAGGTCTTAGATAAAATAAGAAAAAAAAAAGTCAAATAGGTTACTCAAACCATACAACATCCAATAGAAAAGCTAGTCATGATGAATCCAAATTAGAAAAGACAATTGACGAACTAGTTTCAGAAAAACACACACACACACACACACACACACACTGAAACAGAAGGAACTCTCTAATATAGATAGTAATTTAAAAACCAAGCTCAACAACTATGTCTAGAAAGAGAAAGAAACTAAGACTGGAAGCTGGAGAGCTCAGTGGTTAAGAGCAAGTGTTGCTCTTCTAGAGTTCAATTATCAACACCCATGTCATCATTCACAGGTGCCTGTGACTTGAGCTCCAGTGGGATGAAGTGCCTCTTGCCTCTGCGGGCGCCGTACTCATGTTTATAGATACACACATACACTTGATTACAAATCAATATAAATCTCTTTTTAAAGGAAAAGAAACTAAAATTGGCTAAGAGAATAGCAATAACCATTCAGGCAGTTACTCCCTTTGGTAACATTGGCCTAGTATTAGCACATTTCATTTTTTTTAACAAAACTAAGATTATGGATGTTTTGAAATTGAATGTTTTAAAATAACTTTATTGAAGCATTCACACATAGTGAATAACTATATTCAAGTTTTAAAGTTAATGAGTTAAATCCCCTTGAGTGACGATTCAATCAAGGTAGCACACATGCTCATTATTCTCAAAAGATCCTTCATGTCTCTCTTTAACTCCTTTTGCCAATCATTTGTCATTAGGAAGTTGCTGGTCTGTTGTCTCTTTAAGCTGATTTTCATTTTCTAGTTTCTCATATAAATTGAAACTTTTTTTTAATAGTGTGACCACTTTTACTTAGCATAATTATGTTGTTTCATCCATGTTACTTATATTGCTAATTGTCTTATTGCAGTGTTCTACTCTAATGTACAAATATGGTTTGTTTACCATTCACTTAATCATGGTTATCTATTTTCCAGATTTGGGCTATTATAAATAAAGCTTCTGTGAACATACATACATACATACATACATACATACATACATACATACATATACATACACATATATGCATATTTAAGGTTTTATGTGCACGTTTACTTTGTTTTCTTGGGTAAACAACTATGAGTAGAATGGCGAGGTTATATGGCTGGTGGATGTTTAACCTAGTAAGGCACCTCCAAATATGTCTTCAAAGTAATTAGGCCATTTATGTGCAATTCTGCAATGTGGAGGAGTTCTAGTTCAGGGCTGGTGGTATAGCCTAATGGCAGAGAACTTGCTTAATATGTGACAGGCCCTGGGTTCAGTCCCCAGCACTGCCCCCAAAAATGTGGAGTTCCAGTTTCCCCCGTGGATTCATCAGTGTTTGCTATTTTCATTGTTTACTTGGGTCTTTTGAACAGCATGGGTCTTAATTTTGTTGAAGTTCTCTTACCAGTTAGTCCTTTTATGAATCAGCTTTTTGTCATATCTGTGAAAACGTTGTCTAGTTTACCGTACAACGACCTATTTCCTTAGTTTCTTATAAAAGTTACATAATTTTAGCTCTTACATGTAGGTTCGTGGATTATTTGGTATAAAATATACATTGAAATTCATTTATTGCTTGTGATGTTTAGTTGTTCCTTTTCACTTTTGTTGTTCATATAAATACTGTCTTGTTCATTTACTTTATTACTAAAATGTAGAAGTTTCACTCTTCCAATTTTGTTCTTTTAAAAAGGTATTTTGGGTGCTCTAGGTTTTTCGTATTTTCGTTTGAATTTGAGAATTATTAATAATATCTCTATTCCTAGGTTTTAAAAAAGCTTTCAGCTGGATTGTGACTGTATTGATAATAATAAATTTTGGAAGACTGATATCTTAAAAAATACTGGTTCTTTCCACTCATGAAGCTCAGTGCGTCTTTAAGTTTTAATTCGTATCTCCCAGCAATGTTTGTAGTTTTGGGCACCCATGTCTTTCAAGTCTCTATTAACCTTAATTGTTTTTATACTTTTATTCTAAATTATATTTTAAAATTTCAATATTGCTTACTCCTGCCATTAAATAAAATAATTAAATTGTTAAATAGAATAAATTAAATCTCATCAGATTGAATTATTTTTAAGCAATCTATGTGCCAACTAAATTTTTTCTTCAGACTTATGTAGCTCATTTCTAAAATGAGGTGGAGATAGAATTGCCTGAAAATGGTAAGCTCAGTCAGATTGCCATTCAAGAAGGTTTAAATCCAACATAGTAGACATTATACAGTATGTAAAATCTCAGGCACCTTAACATCTGTGAATCAGGAGTTGGAGCGATGACTCAGTGCTTAAGAGCACTTGCTGCTCTTACAGAGTAACTAGGTTTGGTTCCCATCATCCACATGTTAGCCCAGAACTGTCTGTAACTCCAGTTCCGGGGGTTCTGATGTTGTAGAATTAATACTCTTTTTCCAGTGAGAACTCAGTCTGTACATTTAGAGATTAATAAAAGAAAAAGCTCTTTAATTTAGTGCACATCTGGCTCTGGATAATACCCACAAAGAAGCTGACCTTGATTAGAATATCTCATATAGTCATAGGTTAAGCATTTCCTATGTGCTGTCATCCTTTACATTTCTTTTAGGCTCCAACTGCCGGCCTGTTACACTTTGAACAATTTAAGCAGAGACAGGATACAACAAGTCTCCCTAGGCACTTACTTAGGCAGATGGAAGATTTACATAGCAAAAATATTGCGTATTGCCCAAATTGTTTTAAGTACACCTGTGTCATTCTTTTTCAAATAGATGTTATCCAAGGTCATCTTGCCCATCTGGCAGAATTATGCTTTTCCTAAGAATAGAACTTGGGACCTTATGATAACCCAGGACTTTTGATGTTGGTTGTGACCCTGCACTGCCCCCTCACTGACTGTTGGAGGCATGCTCTTTTCATAGAGAGATGGGCATAATGGCTGGCTAGAACTCAGGGTTCTCTCCTTTGTTACTGGATTGGAACCCAATAGCTAGTCAGTCTTTCTGAAAAAAAAATTTATATCCTAGCATCCTAAATTTTGCTTATCTCTAACTGGCCTTGTTAACAGACTTCTTATTTGGGGGTATTTTGGAGACAGTAGCTCCCTTTGTTAAATTCTACTTTGTGTAGCTTATTGTGTCCTAAGAAAATCTATTAGTAAGTCTTTTACAACATCAATTCTACTCTTTTCTTTATTATTTAAAACAATTTAAAATTTAAATGTATTTTGATCATGTTCTTTCCCTCTCCAAGTCCTTCCAGATCCTCTCTCCCTCCCTATGTATACACCTTTAAGTTCTTTCTCAAAAAAAAAAAAACAATCCAACACCAAATTCCCCCAGGATCAAGAAAACAAAATAACTCCTTCCTCCCCCCAAAAAAACTCACCAAACTGTGTACACACACACACACACACACACACACACACAAAATGTGGACTCCATTATGTTGCTCAACTACTCCTGAACATGAGGCCTGTCCAAGACTATGATATACCTAATGTTACTCTATTGGAAAAAACTGATTTTCCTTATTCCAGCGGTTATGTGACAGTTCAGTTATCTTTACCTAGTGGCTAAGTTTTCCTTCATTCATCCATCCATAAATCCATAACTATTCTATTTCCCTTTCCTATTGAGAGCTATCTGGTCCCTCTAGACAAATGGTTATCAATGTGTGGGTCCTGACCCCTTTGGGGGTTGAATGACCCTTTCACAGGAGTCACATATCAAATATTCTGTATATCAGATATTTATATTATACTTCATTGTGTTATGAAGTATCAACAAAAATAATTTTATGGTTGGGGTCACCACAACATGAAGAACCATGTTAAAGGCTTGTAGCATTAAGAAGGTTAAGGACCCTTACACTATACACTCTGTCTGGTTCTATGAATTGTAGCTTGGTTATCATTAACTTAACAGCTAATATCCACATATAAGTGACATATACCATATTCATCTTTCTGCATCTGGAATACCTCATTCAGGATTTTTTTCTAGTTCCATCTTTTTGCCTGCAAATTTTATGATAGCATTTTTAAATAACTGTATAAAACTCTATTGTGTAAATATATCACGTTTTATTCATTTATTCTCCTGTTGAGGAACATATAGGTTGTTTATAAATTCTGGCTATTATGGAACTTCAAGTTTCTTCTATGTCATTGATAACCCTTTTCTGGACCCTAAAGGCACTGCACATGCATGGTACACATACATATGTGTCGACAAAGCACTCTTACACATAAAATAAAAATGAAAATATAACTCTGAGGTTTGTTTCTCCCTCCCTCCCCCCTTCCTTCCTTTCTTCCTTTTAAAATAGTAAAATCAGGCCAGTTAAGCAACTCAAGAAAATAACTCAAGAAAAGTCCTGGTCCAATAGTGTTAATCCTTAGCAACTGTCAGAATGACTAGAGAAAGGAGTTGAAATGATAAAAAGCTTTTTAAAATTAAAAAGATAATTTTAAAAAAGAAATATAGGTGAGAGGAAGTATTTGTGTCCATGAACAAAATTTAAAACATGTCATATTGTAAATGTGCATATCAACTTTGTAAGGTTTTTCTAAGCCTTCCCTCCCCCCTTCCAACCAACAGCAATTCTTCCCTGAGCACATGCCTTGTAATCACAGTATAAGACTATGTCTATATTTCTAGCCTTTCTAAGTAAGTATATACGAAGTTCGAGAATGGTTTTTTGTTTGTTTGTTAGTTTGTTTTTCAAGACAGGGTTTTTCTGTACCTTTGGAGCCTGTCCTGGAACTCGCTCTTGTAGACCAGGCTGGCCTCGACCTTTGCCTCCCGAGTGCTGGGATTAAAGGTGTGCGCCACCCCTGCCCTTCCCCCAGAATGGTTTTTTATCTTTTTATAATGATTATTTCAAACTGAAGACTAACTTATATTTTAGTTGTTCTTTTCATTATATTTTTATTACTCAAGTTACTGTAATAAGCTTATGTATATGTATGTAACAGTTGGTAGTTCATCATTCTTTAAATTCGTACTGTCACAATTTGGTATTCTAATATTGCTACAGATTTTTATTTTATTCTAACTCTTAAAGAGTATGTTATGGAAAATATGCAATATAAATCCCTTTGAACAATCAACTATTCCGGCTTTCTGTGAACTTTGACTTATTCCAGCCTTTTAAACAATAGAGTTGTATTTCAACCTACTTTACTGCCATATTAATATATCACTCAGGACTGAGTTAGAGAAACTCAGATTTCTTTTTGATATTTTGTGTAAAAGAAAATCAATCCTTAGACTTGGTTACATAGACTTTTAAAAACAAAAAAAAAACAAACAAAAATGGGAAAGTACGTTAAGGAAGGGTGTTTTTTGAGAACCAAGTATTCAAGAGGAATAATACGCAAGGGTCACTTTTGATTTGGATTCCCTGAGCCTTCTGCGCCTGCTACTACACTTCAGAGATACTATCATGGCCAGTTCAGTTAGTCCTGGACCTGTCACAGAAGTACTACTTCCTCAAGGTGTTGTGCTTCTCTGCCCTTTGTTCCCAGTTCTTCTGAAGCAGCTCCCAGCACTTGCAAGTACTACTTTGCGTTTTTCTTACTTTTCTGATCTTCCTTCTTCTACACCTTGTGAAAGCAGAATCTAGCAGAAATTCAAGTGGTAAAGGAATCAAGAAAGTGGAGTGTGTTCACTTATAGCCCCATGATAAATGTAGCAAAGCACAGGGGTACAGAATTAGGGGCTATGACAGCCCATTTAATATTCGTGTTTAGACACAGGTCATATATATTTATAGTTTCAAAAGTTAAGTTCTGTGTTTGTAGTTCTTAGCTTTAGAATGTATCTAAAGCACTTTTAAATTATTAAGTGTGAATTGTCTTGCAAGTGAAGTAGTAAAGTCAGCATGACCTGTCGTCTAGCTGCATACAATTCTTTCTTTAATAGACATGCCCAAAATAAACATTGATTAACCCCCCTCCCCTCATGGTAAGCAATGACTAGGAATAATAATGCTATTGTCATATTTAAGATGTTGAAATATTATTGAAAATAGAAAGTGGAGCTGGAAAGATTAACAAGGTTTATTGCTTTCTTAACCACCTCTGTTTACATACGTGTTTATTCCAATTCTGTATATCCAAGGGATTAAATGCATTAAACTAGTAAACCTGAATATATGGTCTTCTTAGAGGCAATATAATTTTCTAGGAAACATTAACCAACATTTTTTATGAAAGTTCCCCATTTTTACATTAAAAATAAATCATGCCATTTAGTTCACAGCTATTTAAATTTGCCCTAGGAATGTAGTCTGAAATTTGCTTGTGTGGCTTTGAAAACATATATTTGGCTACTTTTATATGCATTAAATATCTATAGTTATAAATGGTTCTATTTTCTGTACTAGAAATTTATGTTCATTCACAACTCAGTAACAGGTTGTCTTCATCGATTTGCTGAGAACTACTCTTTCAATAGCATAGTTAACTGAACACAGTGATGTACCACAGAGAATGACCAGATACATATCTCCTCTGTGTACACAGTGTGCTTTCTAGGCAAATAAACTTCAAGGCAAATATTGTGCCCAGCATCCCCAATATTTCTGACCTCATTTCTTTCCTATATTCAAAAATCTGAAATTTTCTGTATTGGGACATGGAGGGAGTTGATAGGCTGTCTTCATATATGTAATAATTGGTAGTAGAAAAGGAAAGAAAAGTTATCCAAGATACCACAAAGTTCAGCTCATTAATTAGATGTAATGGAGACATTAGCTAACTCTACCTGTAAGGTAAGTCAGGGCTGTGGAGCTTGTTTGATACAAGGCATCTCTAACTCTAGAGAGAACATTGTTAGCAGGGACAACAGGAAAGAGGTTCCTGTCATCAAATTCGTGTCTATTGGACACATCTTGCAAACTGCTAATTAAGCTTTGCCTATCCCAGTGGAACTGGAAAGTAATCCAGTCTTTCTTTCTTATTCTGCTGCTTTTATTGTTCTTCTTGTCATCATAAATGTCTCTTATAAAATTGTAATATAATAATGCTGTATGTTGTCATTTTATCCTGTAGTACCCTTTAAGATATTGTGCATGTTTATGTATTTCAGTGGGAGAACTGAAGTCCAGTCAGTTCAATATGGCAAAGAAAAGGCAAATAAAGACAGGGTATTTGCAAGGTAAGTCAATTCTGTTTTAGTTATCTGAGGTTTTTTGTTTGTTTGTTTGTTTGTTTTTACATTTTATAATTTTATTTTCTGATATATTATACACATACACATGTCTGTGTGTGTGCGAAGGTCAGAGGACAACCTTTGGAGTTGGTTCTCTCCTTCCATTATGTGGGTCCTGAGGTTGGACTCACATTGTCAGGCTTGGCAACAAGCACTTTTATTTACCTACTAATCTGTTTCACCAGCCCAACAAATTTATGAGTTTTTAAAAGAATAAACATTATTAGAAATGGGGACTGGAAAGGTGGCTTAGTAATTAGACGTACTTACTGCTCTTGTAATAGTTCTAGTTCATTTCTTAGCACCACATAGTAGCTTAGAACTGCTTGTAACTCCAGGTCCCGGAATCTGATGCCCTCTTCTGGACCATGAACTCTTGCGTGCATGTAGTGCATATGCGTATACTCAGGGGCACACACATACATATAAAATAAACAAATTTTTTAAATTATTAGCAATGTTTTCTAAATGATCTATTAAACAACATACTGTGTTTATGAAATGGAAACTAGTTTGTCTAATGTCCTGGTTTATCTTGTTACATATTTATGAACGTTAATCATGCATTGAGTACAGTAGGTTTGAATAGGCTACATCAAGTATCACTAATACAACCTTTTGTTGCAAAGTTACTCTCCTGTTACATATTTTTGAGAAATGTACAGAGTCCTATTTTCCAGCTTATTTTTATATTTATTTAGATCATGCTATTAAAAGATAAGATACTTTTGATTTGCCTTTTTGAAAAATTTATTATCTTCCCTTCAATAAAATTTCTTAGGGTCAGTTAGTTTGATTTTTAGTGACAGAAATGATATAATCAAATTTACGTTTCAGAAAAATATGTTTGTAAAGTATAGATTGGATACCTAGTGACTAATTAGGATATACAGTTTTCCAAGTAAGAATAATAAAGAGCTTTACTAAACACTAATGGAAGAAAGGGAACAAATTTGATGGAACTAACATCAGCTGCTGACCGCTGACAACAGGCATAGTGAAACAGGAGTTTGTTCCTAGTGGAAATTACTTCAAGAGCTTCAAACCCTGAAGAACTAGTTGTATGTCTGGCATCTACTGCTGTTAGAGACTTGGAAGCTTTCATAAAGACAACAGAAGAATTTTACTTGATCAAAATTTTATTCTAAATATCTATCGAAATCCTTCCAGCCTTATGTTTCTGTAAGAAATAGTTTCATGTTTGGTTTTGCCATTTCTCTTTTAATTCCTTGCAAAGTAAAAATTGCTTCTTGTTTCTAACAATGAGTGACAATTCATTATATTCTAAAAATCCCAACAGTATCAAATGATTTGAAAAATGAATCATCCAAGACAGCCCTACAAATTTTGTGGTGTTATTCAAGTTGTTTCCTTGCATAAACTCAAGAGGGTGTGTGTGTGTCTGTGTGTGTATGTTGTATCTATCTTGGTCTAGTGCTCCAATCAGAAAGTTGTATGGACCTGGAAAAAGAGACTTTGCTTAGAAAATTAAAGTGTTTTCTGTACAACTATCCAAAAGAAATAATTTTACTTCTTATCAACATAATTCTAAGTTAGAAAGAATTGTTCTGGCTTTTTGTACTGTCTCTTATTTGCAGTACTCCCATATTTCTAAAAATCAAATTATTGTGTTGTTTTAATTGTTTTGAACATAATTAGATTTTAGAAATATGCAGCTATTCATGCATCTTCATTGTTTTGTATATTCATTATTAAAATGCTATTAAGTTTGTATAGTACTGTCTTTGTTTGCTGGGGTGTAAATGTGGATGGGGTGTAGGTGTTTCTTTTTTAAGGTACTAGGTTCCCAAGTTCAGGGCTTTATACATGCTAGGCAAATGTTCTGTTCTGGAGCTATCATGTCCATGGGAGTAGTTTTAATATTGCTGGGGCATCCTAATGATTGCTCTGTCTCTGAAAGTTATACTTCCTTGAGAATATTTTGTATAAGACTTTTACTTTATACATAGCTACTAAAATTCTCTAATGGTTTTATAAAGTGATAAGTCATTTGCAGATTTCTTGTCTCTCTGAATTTTAGATGGCCATATAAATAGAAAGTTAACAAAGATCTTCAATTTTAATATGAATAATTTTACCAATAATCCTTTTCTCCCTTATATATCAACTCTTTGAATTGCTTTCACACTTTTTATGGTATCTTATAATAATATTCAAGGAAGAGAGGAGAACCAAGTACTCATCAACAGAAAAATAAGGTGCCCCATCAGAAAATAAACTCACCACATTGTTAACAGTGTGGTATTTTTTTCTCTGAAATTTCTGCACAGAACAAGAAACAGACAACAAACTTGAGTGGGTGGGTCTCTGAGGTTAAAACTGCTAATAAAGTAAAATGCCTGAAATTTAGTTTTAAACTCAAGACATTTACAAACATGTTTAGTTTGTTACCAAGAATAAAGTATTCAGACAGTTTGTACTAGGTAAGTATCCTGGATTTCCAAATGATCGTTTTCCTTCTCTTATAATTAATCTTAGTTAGCTCTCACAGCTTAGTTTAGTCTAACTTATGAGGAAAGAATAGTTTGTGACTATTAAGGATTAACACTAAAAGAACTATAGATGGTAAATTATGGTAAGTTTAAGATTTTATTATTTTAATTGAAGACATTACATAATATATTGTCATTTGTGTAACTAATTCAAATATGTGTCCTCCTTTGTGAGTAACTGAATCTATTGGTGTCCTGAGTTCAAGTCAAGAAGTCCTGTGATTTAAACTCAAAATGATAGGAAGAAGTATTTGTGGTTAAATTCCTTTGCCTTTTCATTTGGAAATGAAATTTGAGTCCATTTTTTGTTTGTTTGCTTGCTTGCTTGCTTGTTGGTTTGTATTATCAGTAGCACCTCATCTCTTAGAAGATGCACATTGGTTTTATAGTAAAAGAGAATACACCAAATCAAGAGTGTTGGACTCTAAAATACTAAAGTGATAGAACACTTGTATGATTTAGGTTTTAAGTATTTATTATTCATAACCTAATCTTTTAAGAGGCTAAAACAATTGCATTAAAAACTACAGTATTTATGACTGTGAAGTCATAAAATTGAAGTGGTAAGGAAAGACAATGTAACACCCCTATTGCACTGGTGAATGTAGATATTGAGTATAGAAACTTAAATAATTTTCCTAGTATAGGCCAGAATTAGCATTCAGTGTCCTTAGTAGGCATGGTTATTTTAATGTTTCCTTCTGTGGACACAAAGGACTATGAAATACCATTCTCTCAAGCCATTCTGTTTGTGTAGTTAATATGTCACAAAGCAAATTGTAGACTGCAACTGCAAACTTTGAAATTTGGCTACATACTGATTTTACTGTTTGAACATATCTGGGTTACTTAAATTTGCATTTATTTTGTGCCTTGACTGGCATTTTTCTTAATTTATGTAAAAGCATGTACATAATACATAATAAAAAGGGAAACTTATAAACAGTTTTTAAGGTAATATTCTAAATCTAATAACCTAAAAACTACATATAGCAGTAAATACAATCTTTTTTTTATTGGAAAGCCTGAAAATAAAATTCACAGAATGAAGATTTTATTGAAAAGTTTGTTGCCTTTTAATACACATTTTAAAAGTTCTTTTTAAATTTTGTATAATGTATTTTGATCATATTCACCTTCTCTCACCCAGCTCTTTCTATTCCACGCCTTACTTCTTTTGCCCTCCAACTTTGTGCTTGTCATGGTTTTTGTTTTGTTTTCTCCATCAAGATCAATTTGTGTTGCCCCAAATATTCTTGAATATGTAGCCTTTCACTAGAACATGGTAGACTTATCAGTGGCTACACTGTTAGAGAAAACTGACCTTTCCTCTCCTGGCAGCTAAGAACTGCCAGTAGCTCCTCAGCTGAGGTGGGATTTGGTCTGGCATGGACTTAGACATCTTTTTTGTATGCTGTCACAACCACTTTGAGTTCATATGTGTTGCTGCTTGGCTGTGTTATTTTATACAAATAAGTGTTTCTATTTAAATTCTTATGACCTGGCTTTTTACAATAATATGAGGGTATCTATTTGCTTTATTGTGATGTAACAGAAAATAACATAACATGATTTTTATGAGTCTTGAGGAATTTATTACTGAGATTAAATGCTATATTGGGTGTTTTACTTTATGTTTATTTAAGTTACCTAATTCATTGAATTAAGTTTCAGAATAATTCTAGATATCAAAAAGTACACATTTATGTAGAAGAGTTTGGGGGGGGG
>LOEQ01004430.1:94300-109533 GCA_001685075.1 Bramus lutescens
AGGGCTTTTAAAAGCTGCCTAGTGCATGCGCACAGGGGTTTGTCATGGCTACGTCATATGCAGGCCCTTGACGGGGCTCATGCATGCGTGCAAGGACTTAGCTGAATCATATGTAGATGATGTAATCCATGCTGCACATGGGTCATGTGGGGGCCCTTTAACATCCCCCAGGGGCCATTAGGCACTTCTGCCTGAGGACTTGTCTGTACCTGCATGACCCCTAGAACCTGGAAGTATCAGCCTATGTTGCTAAAATCATTACAATGGTTACTTTTGCAGAGGACTAAAGTTTATTTCCCAGAATTTTTATCAGTCAGCGTAACAACAGTCTGTTACTGCAGCCCCAAGAGCTCTGAAGTTTTCTTGCCTCTGCAGGCACCTACACTTACATGCATACACACAAACACACACAAGAACACATACATATAATTAAAAATAGAGTAAGTCTTTTAAAAAATATCCTTTTGCTACCCGCCACAAGATATTGTAGTGTTTAAAATATTTTTACAAGAAGAAGGGAAAAGAAATTCACTGACCATACTCTATATAAAAGAGATATTATAGATGTAGTATGTATGATTATCTTTTTTGGTCTTCTCATTGAAGTGAAGGTTCAGAATTAAAAGTCATTGAAAAGATAATGTAGTGAGTATTGTTCAGTACATCTCATGATAAATACCATCCCGAGTACTTCAGAAGAGACGTAAGCAAAGATCTGTAACTTTGTAATTAGAGAAAATGTTTGGTAGCAAACTACTATTTTGCTTCTCTTTATTCCTTTTTAACTTCCTGTTTCCTATCTTATTCTTCATAGCCCCATCTTTCTTTTTTTGTCATATAAAGCAAATATAGCCTTTTTGAAATTATTTGATAAATACTGTCAAAACAACTCATTTTTATAAGCAAACTCATTGAATATAATCTATTAAAATGAATTTTAAGATTTGATTCATAGTTATCTGTTATATAAAAAATCACTTTTCTATGTATTATTCAAATTTTCTACAGATCTCCAAGTAAGCCTTTGGCACGGAAATTAATGGATTGGGAAGTAGTCAGCAGAAATTCGTTGTCTGATGACAGGTTAGAAACACAAAGCCTCCCATCCCGGTCTCCACCTGGAACTCCCAATCAGTAAGTGGCAAGCCAGCATCGAGCTTGCATTTTGCTACTTTCTAAGTTATTGACTACATATTTTATTGCGTAAACATCATAATATATAAAAATTTAAATTATTTGATCAAATTTTCAAAAAAATACTTTCATTTTATTTTACTTTTGTGTGTGTATGTTTGTTTATATGTGAGGACATATGCCTGTATGTAGTAGTTGGCATATGGAGATTAGAAGACAACTTGGGGGAATCAGTTCTTCCACTGTGTGAGTCCCCAGGATTGAAATCAGGTATTCAGATTTGGTGGCAGATGCCTTTACTTGATTATCTACCTTACCAGACCCAAACATTTAATTGATTAGCTACCTTACCAGATCCAAACATGATTTTTGTTACTTCAAGCATTATTGCCCCTTTCTTGCTACTTACTCACTGTTAAAAGTGGTCTTACAATTGCTGTAGGGAATGAACGAGAGGATTGAAGGACGACAACCTTCACTTTCCTCAGCAGTTGACTTTCACAAGAAGGGTAATTAAGTATCTAGTCATGACTTCAAAATTCCATAGAGCTGTTGTTTATGTAGTCCATTTCCATGTAGATTTCAACCTCGATTTTGTTTTGTTTTTGTTTTTTTTTTGTCTTTTCGGGGTTTTTTTTTTTGTTTGTTTGTTTTTGAGACAGGTTTCTCTGTGTTAACAACCCTTGGCTGTCCTGGAACTTGCTATGTCCTTGAACTCACAGAGATCCACCTCTTTCTGCCTCCCAAATGGTGGGATTAAAGGTGTCCCACCACCGCCTGGCAATACCAGGATTTCTAAGAGGGTGTGAATTGTTGGAAAATGCTCTGTTTGAATAATTGTTATTCAGTGAGCTAGCACTTCCTCTGGCCTAAAAATGCTTTCTAACAGCAGCCCGATAAGCTCGGGTAGAATTGGCCCAAGAGCTGTGTGCTACAGCTCTAACCCTGTCTGAACTGCAAAGGGAAGACTTCCTCAGATTTCCTGCACTAGAAGGGAGAGCAAGGGAAGAGAAGTAAGGCTAGGAAAGGGGAGGAGAGGGAGTGGGGGGCAGGCTGGGGTGAGGTGAAGGAAGGGAAGGTAGGAGTGTAAGAGAGATAATCTAAACAACAATATCTCTGATTAAGTTTTCTAGGAAATGAAATAATTTTAAGGATGATTTGGGGAAAAAGTACAGTATAGCAGTGGCTCTAGAGTCAATGTTTCAATCTTGAAGTTAATGTCCATCCCATTTTCTCATCTGCTAAGTCCTTTTTGTAGATAGACACAATGGCACATGCCTTTAATCTCAGCATCCTTGTTATAGTAAGTGTCCTACAATTTTAATATGGTATTAAATGACATAACAAATAAAAAATAATTAGAAAAATGCCCAGTACATAGCAACTCCTCAGTTATTAACTATTGTAATTATAATTATAAAGATGATAATTATGTAACTGCTGGTTAGGAATAGTGGGATTCTTCATCATTATATAATCTTAGGAATTCAATTTCCACAAAACTAAAAACATTAAGAAAACATAATTGAGACTAGACTCTATTTCTGAACATTTATTCTAGTTAGTTTCATAAATTTGAATAAGGCATAAGATCAGTAATGAGTGAAACTAGTAATTCTAGGTAGAGTAGAATGGGTAAAGGCCTTATGGTAGACGTAGATGGCAGTTATGTCTTGACTTCCTATGTTGTGTTCTTTCTGTTTATATCACATGGAAAATTTAAAGTATACTTTTCTTCAGCCTTTGTTTCTCTTCATTTAGTCGGAGTTCTGCATTCACACAAGAGGGGACCCGGGTCCGGCCATCTTCTGTTGGTCATTTGGTAGACCATGTGGTTCACACATCCCCCAGTGACGGTTTTGTAAATCAGAGATCTCCATCATCAACGCAAGCTAATAGCATAGTTCTGGAATCATCACCGTAAGACCCCTCCTTTCCAATGTTTTCTTAATTCTTTAGTTTAAAGTAAATTAAATTTCTTCACTTTAAATTGTCTTGGAAATTAGAGTACTTGAAATAAGGTGTTACTTATGTAATTGTAAGTATATATTTGTAAATGTATTTATTTGTCCTTGAAATGTCTTGTTTTATTTGTTTTTTTTTGTTTTGTTTTGTTTTGTTTTGTTTTTTGAGACAGGGTTTCTCTGTAGCTTTGGAGCCTGTCCTGAAATTGCTCTTGTAGACCAAGCTGGCCTCAAACTCACAGAGATTCACCTGCCTCTGCCCCCCGAGTGCTAGGATTAAAGGTGTGCACCACCACTGCCCAGTGAAATGTCTTATTGCCTCTTTTCTCTTTACCACTCTGGTTACTGACTATTCTTTGATTTTTAGTGTATGCTCTCAAGCGTTAGTTCAGGTAATATGATAGTGTAGTCAGGGAATAGGAGAATGTAAGACAGCCTTCTTAAATTTTTTTAAAGGAAAGAAGTCATAAATATGATCATAATATGTTACGAAAAGTATCAAGGGAAAAGTAATTAAGATGGTTATCACCCTCAGTTATAGAAAGCATGTCTATATCTTTCTTTTCTTTTTTTCTTTTTTCATGTTTTGAGACAAGGTCTCCCTATGTAGTCCTGGCTATCCTTGAACTCACAGTGACCTGTCTGTCTGCCCTCCAGGTGTGTGATACCACTCCTGGCTATTCATATCATTTCTAAAGTATGTTCCTATTATCATTTTTTATGCTGATTGGTAAATTCAATTTCTTATTTCAGTACTGATAGCCATCAGTCTAATGCATGTCCTCACATTAATATGTAACATCTTGATTTATTAGCGTATACAGTGGAAATAACTCATATACTTTTGACATAATTGAACGTTAATACCTACACAATAATAGGTGAGTTAGAAATAAGGAGTATATGATACAGTCTATAAAGAATATGATCAGTCTTTAAGAAAGAGTAACTCTTAGAGTAAGGGATAAAAGAGAGATGAAGATGTTGGCAACACTATGCTGCCAAGACTTTTAAAAGTCTAGCCTTGGTAACTTATGTCTACATTATAAGGAATGAAAGAATATAGCAGATATATCATGCACAATGAAACCTATAAAAACTGAGTTGACAAGAGATAGAATTGATGTTGATGAAAAACTTTAATATTTTATTACTTAAAAAATTTTAACTAACTTGTTGGGTCATATTTTCTGACTTTGAAGCTTTAGAAATATGAAGTAAATCTTAAGACCTAGCCAAACAGTTCTATTTTTGTATATTAATTGTATTCTTGAAAAGTTGCATGTGTTTTCTAAACCTTGAACACCAGTTATTTTTGTGCATAACCAAATATTTGAGAGAACCGCTTGGAGGGGAGATAGATGTGTTTTAGTTCACAGTTTTATAGATTTCAATCTATAGTCCTTGGCTGTTGATTCTGGGCCGTGGTAAAGGAGAACATTATGGCAGCAAGGGTGTGCAGCAGAGACTACTAATTCATAGTGGTCTGGAAGCAGAGAGAAAAGCAGAAGGGACCAGGGACTAGGTACTCGCCAAAGCTCCCTGTAACTACTTTCTGCAGGTATGTCCTACCTCCTTAAGTTTCTACAACTTCCCAATATAACTATCTCAAGGTAGGAACCAAATATTTAATACTTGAGCCTGCAAGGAGTATTTCAATGTCCAAACTATAAGTCATCTACCTAATACATTACTTATTTTAAAAGTCCTCTTATCATCAGTATAAATGAGCCAAAGACAAGAAGCCTAAGTTTTAAGCCAAAAAAAAAATTTTTTTTTTGAGACAGGATTTCTCTATGTAACAGCCCTGACTATTCTAGAACTAGCTCTTACAGATCAGACTGACCTCAAACTCACAGAGATCCGCCTGTCTCTGCCTCTCAAGTGCTGGGATTAAAGGCATGCTCCACCACCACCCGGTCCAGAATTTTAGTTTAAGTGAAGTTTCAGGTTAAATGTGTGACATGATCTCCTGGTGTATAACTTAGGAAAGAGAGTCATTAATAGAATTTTCTTTCATGACCCAGGTTTGTATTAGTATCTATCTGCCTTAGAGGAGAGCAAATTAGTAGATGGCCTTGGCTGTCAGTCCTCATATACTCTCTACCCTTTGTGTGAGATAGCACTTGATGGGAATTTATGTGGCCTGGAATGCAGAAAACATCATCTGCCTCTTGCTTTTATCCAGTGTTTAGAAACTGATGATTCATACACATTCTTCTCAGAGCATGTGGATTTTCATTATGAAAGTCCACATTGTATGTAATTTTCAAAATGTACTCATTAATCATTAATATTTTCTAAAAACAATGAATGGGCCAAATATATGTTGGACAAAATTAAACAATCCCTTATTTGACAAGCACTGTCCAGGACAATGATTTTTTTATCTTTTTTTCTTTCTTTTTTTGAGACAGGGTTTCTCTGTGTAACAGTCCTAGCTGTCCAAGAACTCGCTTTGTACACCAAGCTGGTCACAAAATTACAGAGATCCACTTGCCTCTGCCTCCCAAGTGCTGGCTGGGATTAAAGGCATGTGACACCACAACCAAGCCAGGGCAATGATTTCAAACCAGAAGTATACTGGGTGGGGAGGGGACTATGGCTTTTTAACAATGTATATTTAAGCTGTTTTAAGTCATTGAAATGTTTATTTAACAGTTTTTGCAAAATATCTCATAACCACACTGTCCTTCTCACATAGCTGAACACTGCTACTATTATGCCCATACCCATCAGCTTTAGCCAGTCAGATATTCCACAGCAGACCATGGTTCAGTTCATTCTGCTATGTATTTTGGCCAGAACAAGAATAAGAGAATTTTCTGACTCCATTGCCATCTAATTTTAGCCTCACACACCCTTTTCTTCCAAGCCTTCGGTTTTGTGGCTAAATCCTTTCTCAGTAAACAGCTGTATTGCAAGACCAGAAAAATCTTAGATTTGGGGCCTTTTAATGCCCACTTTTTAGACATCCGTGAGGTCCTACCAAAGGACGTCTGTTTTAATTTGCCTTCATACCATGCAGGCTCTGGTGCAGGCCTGTATTCAGGATCATAGAAATACTTCCGTGGACTAGCAGTGCTTTTGAATACTTTACCCTTAGAGGCTTGTCTTCTTGGCAGTTGAAAGGAACAGAATAAAAACAGAAAACAAAACATAAAAGGAACCTGTGATCCCTGACCTTAAAGAAGCTTTTATTGAAGAGGAAATGTAAATACTCTGATGTAGTAATTAGTAGATCTGCCAGAATTTAGAACATTACTGGGTTACCAAAGAAAAATGGGGAGGAATGGGGGAGGGGTGTCTCTGGGACAGGGGTTGGAGAGTTAGGATGGAGATGAGCAAGTATGGATATATATGAATGTATAAACTTGTCATAATATGTAAAGGACATTCTTTTAAAAAATTTTAGAATGTTTGATCTCTGAAATCTTTTACACAGGTACCTAGGTGGGCATTATTGTGGACTTACTTAACTTAGTTATATTTATGCCAGATTAAAAAATTTCATGCCTGTTTTCTTAGCAGAAACTTCTCTGGGTAGCCATTAAATCACACTATCCAGTTTTAATCCCTCATCCACCCACACACACACAACTGCCAGGTTTCTAGTTCATGCCACTACTGCCAAGGGAGATTAATATATCCAAGGTTGTTACTGCCATGACCTTTTAATTATCTTGAGGCAAATTGTGCCATAGCAATTGAGCCTCACTTCTGTAAAAGAAACGTTTGTTGCTGTCATTGTTATAAGTTTATTATTCATCAGTTGTAGCTCTGTTCCATATTATCTTTGTACTAGGACTCTGAGTGACAAGTCTCTGTTTGGGACATGGCTAATCTCATGGCATGGAAGACTCTTCAAGAAGAAGAGTCATCATGAATCATGAATTATTTCTTAAAGCTTCCTTTTGGAGATGACACAATCTATATTTTCACCACCAAAGCAACTCATGGACAAGCCTGAGGTCATCCCTGCAGGAGGGTAAAGGGCAGTCTTTAAAATAATATCATCATTTAGGCATCTATTCTCAGTCCTACAAAGTGAGTAATGCTTGGTCACTTCTATCCTTGAGTATATCAAGGATCATTTTCAGTGCTAGAGAGTTGATTCACTTAAGAGTACTTGCTATTTTTGCGCAGCACTCAGATTCAGTTCCCAGTACTCACATGACAGCTCGTGACTGTTTGTAACTCAAGTGCCAAGGAATCCAGTGCCCTCTTCTGGCACTAGGAGTGCATTTGATATACATACATATATGCAGATAAAAATACTCATACACATAATAAATTTAAGAAAGGATCAATTTTAATTAGATATAGTAGCATGCACCTTTAATTCCAGCACTCGAGATAGAAGCTACATATGATGCATCTTTAGTAATCCTGGGAATCAGCATCATCATACACTAACGATAACTTCTTGCCCATGTTCACTGGGGGTATTCACAGTAGCTAAATTATGGCAACAGCCAGCATGCCCATCAAAAGAATGGATGAATAAAATGTAAAATATAGATAAAATGAAGTATTAATTATTCAGCCATAGAAAAAAAATGAAATGTTTGTTGGGATTTGAATAGCGCTAGAAATCATCATGTTAAAGAAGCCAGACCCAGAAAGAGAAATAAGTTTTCTGTCATAGAGTCTGAATTTAAAAGGGGACTGTTGAGAAAAGACCAAAGGCCAGGAAGACATTAGGACAAATGAGGATAGTGGAGAACAAATGTGATAAAAATATATAATATACATTGTGTATATAAAATATAATAAAACTTTTGGTCTATTAATTTTTTTACAATTAATATATGCTTATTCTTAAGAGGAAAAAATATTCCTATTTCTACTCTCTTTTTTCCAACCTCATTTTCATGGATGCCAGCTTTAATAGGATAGAAGTTGAACCATTGCTTCTTCCTTTGGCCCTTGTGAAAAATCACAAGTAATGTTCTATAGACTGTTTATTCTTAAAAGTTATAGTTTCTGCCAGGTGGTGGTGGTGTACCTTTAATCCCAGCACTTGGAAGGTAGAGGCAGATGGATCTCTGAGAGTTTCAAGGCCAGCCTGGTCTACAGAGTGGACAGGCTCCAAAGCTACTGAAAAACCCTGTCTCGAAAAATCAAAAAGAGAAAAAGTTTTATAATTTCTACCTTGAAATCTCTCCTGAATAGCCATCAGTTCCTACTGCCACAAATTAGAGTTATACTTTTTAATGTTTATGTATTGTTTTCTCATCTGACAAGATTCTATGCATTTTTGTCTCTTCTATGATGACCTTAAATACTCTGATCTCTGTCACATTGTTGCATTTATTAACCTCATGAGCCATGGTAAAGGAGGACAATCATTTAAGATCATTAGACTATACCAACAGGAGGTTTTCTTCTGTTCAACACCCAATTCTCAGGGTTTCTTTTTTCTTTTATTTTGAGGTTATAAGTCCATCTTTTCTCCCTCAAACCTTCCCATAAACCCCCTTTTCTGTCTTTCAAATTCGTGACCTCTTTCATTAATTGTTACATATATGCTAGTGTTCATTCATATAATATAAATTATATATATATAGTTATATATATACACTTATATATACATATATAGTTATAGTTATATGTAACATAAAACCTACACTGTCTGTTACTGGTCTGTATGTTTTCAGGACTGACTAACTGGTATTGGATAACTAGTTTGGTGTGTTCTTTCCTTGTAGAGTATTTCTCCTACTCTCAGCATGTCTTAGTTATCTATAGTTCTTTGTGTAGAGTTCAGGCCTTGTGAGTTTTCCCTGGCCCCTTTGGATGATCTGTTGTCATTGTCCTTGCTCAGTTCTTGTATAGGCAACCATATTGGTTTCACTTTTTGGGTGTGGCTTCTGATATTACCAGGAAATACAGTCTCACAGAACCCCCTAATCCTCTGGCCTTTCCCACCCCTTTTCTGCAAGGTTCTCAGAACCTTAGATGCAGAAGTTATGTAGATATACCCATTGCAACTGGACTCTGTGGCTTTACATTTTGATTGGTTAGTTTTTCTGTAATGGTCTCCATCTGTTGCAAAGAGTTCCTTGATGAGGGGTGAGAACCATACCTATTTGTATGTATAAGGACAGATATTTAGAGTGTAGTTTGTGATTATGCTAGTTTGGTAAAGCAGTGGCTGTAAGTTCTTGTCCAAGATTTATGAGCCTACTAACCCTGGGAAACTGGCTAGCTTTCCAGTACCAAGCGCGATATCTCTCTTGTTGAGTAGATCTTAAGTCCAATTAGAAAGCTGTTGGTTGCTGCTAAGGTTTGTATGACACTGTATACCCTTAGGGTTATTGTGCCTTGCTAATGACTGTGGTTCGTAGGTGCTATAGTTAGGTAGGACTGTTGTTTGCCTTCTTCCTTTGGAAGTTTTTGTGGCGCCTTTTCATGAATGCTGCTCAGTGAGGAGGCATGAAAGTCAGTTCCAGCTCAGGGAGCCTCTGGGCCCTGCCTCTGAAGTGCCCGGTGTCCGCAGCAATAAGAACTTACTTTCCGTAATTCTATTTTAACTTCTTGTTGCCTACAATGCTCTCTGGCTACCCATGCCTCCATTAAAAACAAAACAAAACAAAAAAAAACACACACACACACACTTTTTTTTTTTTAAATTAAGAAAAAAAAATGTTTGGGAAGGTATGAATATTATTATAGCAAATTAATAAATTATCTTCATAGGAATAAATACCTTTAATTCTGTGTTTATTGGTTGACCTAATTTAGAATAAAGTATTTCCATCAGATGATTATTAAAAATACTCATTTCTCACCCTTTTCTTCTCAAGATCACAAGAAACTCCTGAAGATGAGCAGCCTCCAGCTTTACCACCCAAACAATCTAAGAAAAACAGTTGGAACCAAATTCATTTTTCCCACTCTCAGCAAGATCTACTCAACCATACTAATGAAACCTTTGATGTGCCCTGTTCCCCTGAAAAGTCCACTGTAGGTAGCCTCACTTTGTTTTGAACTTTTAAAATCTTGAATGCAGTTTATTTTGAGCCATACTATGTTTTAGTTGTAAATGATAATACTTTCTTTTTTTTATTCTTTGATCCTGATTTATACAATTATGGTGTTATCTTTTTCTTCATTTGAAAAGTGCCCATTACTTTATGCTACTGCCTTAACAACTTAGAGGTGATTTCAGTGTGCAGCAGCATATGTGCACTGTATATCTTAAAAAACAATTTATAAAGCCGGGCAGTGGTAGCACACACATTTAATCCCAGCACTCAGGAGGCAGAGACTGGTGGATCTTTGTGAGTTCGAGGCCAGCCTGGGTCTACAAGAGCTAGTTCCAGGACAGGCTTAGAAAACTACAGAGAAATCATGTCTCGAAAAAAGAAAAGAAAAGAAATTTATAACTTTTGCCTCTCTAGAATATGCTTTTATACAATAAAATGATGAGCTGTTAGAATCATAATGGTTTATTAATTTTACTACTTTCTCAAGAAGATTTAAATAAGCCATAATTGATGTTACCAGTTTAAGAATATCATATGTATATATGTTTCATGAAATTTAAAGAGATATTAGGAAGCTAAATAAGTGATGGTAGTGGGTATGCAACGACAATTAACACATGGTATTTATTATTTTATAACTTGCAATCTAGTTTGTTTTTCTCAAAAGTATTTAGAAACAACTGAAAGATAGCTTAGTTGGTTGAATGGTGGCTACACAGACACTCAGAATGTATAGACACTTGGATCTTTGGTGGCTTATTGATGAGCCAGCCAAGCCCCACATTGTAAGTCCCTGGTACTAGTGAGATATATTCTCAAAAATAAGAGGGATAGCATATGAAGTCTACCACCCAAGACTGCCCTCCAGCCTCCACCATTAGGCTCACACACCTATGCACATACTTGCAAACACATGTGCACCTATACAAACAATCATGCACACACGCACACACATACATGAATAGAGAATAATCAAGAAATGTATGTAGTTATCTAAATAAAGGCTCTAGAAACTAAGCCTTCAGTCCACCAAGTTCTAAGAATAGGGAAGATGAAGGGAGACTGAGAATATGCAGGCAGAAAGGTAGAAGGAAAAGTAGGCAATAGGATGTAATAAAATTAAGAAATAACACTGGATTTAGCAATGGGAAAATATTTGTTGCCCTAAATTTAGTTATGGAATAATGGAGATGAAAACCTGTATTACATAGATTTAAGAATGGGAGATGGCTGATTCTTCCAATTTGCCGGCATTTCTTGGCGGTAAAATGGAAGGAAGAATGAGAGAATGCATCTTCAATTTATTAGGCAGAGAAACTTATTTTCTTCAACTAACGTTTTTCTTAGAATTATAATTATTTACATGCTGTAGATATTACAGATATAATATATACTTTATTTGTAATCTGAAAATTCTTTATTTTTGTCTTTTCAAGCCTAATGGTGGCATTCCACATGATAATCTTGTTCTAATCAAAATGAAACCTGATGACAATGGAAGGTTTGGATTCAATGTAAAGGTAACCTGGAATTTGTCCATATTTAGTTTTTATATTAAGATGTTCTTAGTTTGTTAGTATTTAACTTTTTTTGTGTTTTCCAGGGAGGGTATGATCAGAAGATGCCTGTAATTGTGTCCCGAGTAGCACCAGGAACACCTGTAAGTTATCCAAAATTTTATGTAAACACTGCTTTTAAGAATAGTATATACTTTGGAGCCAGGTGGTGATGGTACATACTTTTAATCCTAGCACTCAGGAGGCTGGGGCAGGTGAATCTCTGTGAGTTCGAAACCATGAGACCCGCTTGGTCCACAGAGGGAGTTCCCAGGACAGCCAGAGCAACAAAGAGAAAGAAACCTTGTCTCGAATAACAACAACCAAAAAAGAATATATACTTTGGGGCCAGGTATGATCAGCACTCAGGAGGCAGAAGCAGGCAGATCTCCACTGAACTTAAGCCTAGTGCAGAGTTCCAGACTAACCAGAGCTACAAACAAAAAAACAAATGTACTTTCTAAAATTTTTTATGTGTATGAGTAATATGTTTGAATATATGTTTGTGCACCTTTTGTGCATGTGGTGCCCTCAGAGATCAGAATGCAGTGTAGCATCCCCATGGAACTCGAGTTATGGCCAGTTGTGAGCTACAATATGAGTCTTAGGAATGGGTCCTCTACAAGAACAGCAAGTGCTCTTAACTGCTAAGCCCTCTTTCCAACCCCATTGGTACTTTTTAAAAAATTAGCTTTGCATGTGAGTGTTTTGCTCGTCTGTATGTATCTGTATCACATGCATGCCTGCTGCCTGTGGAAACTAAAAGAGGACATTGGATCTCTTAGAACTGGAAGAAGATCAGCAAGTGCTTTCATCCCCAGAATATGTACTTTAAAAAAAATCATTGAGATGGATTGGCTGTTATGAACACTGGCTGTTCTTCCAGAGGACCCAGGCTCAATTCCCTGAACCCACATGGTAGCTCACAGCTGCCTGTAACTCCAGTTCAATGGGATCCAGTGTTCTCCACAGGAATCAGACATTCTTGTGGGGCACGGACATACATGTGGCTAAAACAACCATACACATTAAATAAAAATAAATCATTTATTTGATTAAATAATAAGGAAGAAAGTTAATTATTACTTTTCAGGTACCAGATGTTAAATCTAAAGACCATATTGTAAGTTGCAGGGAAGATAGATTTTACTTGACTCTGTGTCTTAGAAAGAAGCTATCACTGAGTGCTGCTACAGTGCTAAAGGGTTCTGTCCAGACAGCCTCCTTATTCAACACATGCAGATGAAGGTGGAGTTTATTGGATTTTTGTTGTTGCTGTTTGCTTTTTTCTTTTCTGTTGCTGTTTTTTTGTCTTCATTTACAATCGTACATTATTTGCCTACTTTTTGTTTTAAAATTATTTTAAATGGGAATGATATGAGATCATTTTTAAGTCCTAATATGTACATTCTAAAAAGCATTGAATCTGAAACAGTAAGTCCCCTATTACTCGGCATTAAGCTTCCACAGTCATGAATTTTCTGTCCATCATTGAATAATTCTTATTGGTGTGTTATCTGGAAACATGCTAAAATATTAGCAATGTTTCTCCTGGAAAATGGAATTACTGGTATTTTTCACTTTTTTTTTTTCTTCCTATTTAATTATCTGAATCATGACCCTGAATGTGCTTTGCTCTTATGAGGTGTATGTATTGCTGGTGACTTACTACTCCCTTCTGCTGTGCAGAAAGAACTATGCTTTAGAAATTTTGGTTGAATTTAGGCCATTTTGAAGCAACAGAACTTCATAATTTTTAAATTATTTCATTAATTTAGATACCACCATAGTCTTCCATGTTATGAACTTAAAAAAAAGTTTAAAGGAAACAGTTTCAAGTTGTTTTTTGTTTGTTTTGTTTTGTCAGGGCTTCTCTTTGTAACCCTGGTTGTCCTGGAACTCATTCTGTAGACCAGGCTGACCTTGAGCTCAGAAATCTGCCTGCCTCTACCACCAAGTGGTGCGATTAAAGGCGTGTGTCACCACTACCCAACCTAGTTTCAAGTATTGTAATATCACCTTATATGGAAACCTTTTTTTGGTTTTCCGAGACAGGGCTTCTCTGTAGCTTTGGTGCCTGCCCTGGAACTAGCTCTTGTAGTCCAGGCTGGCCTCGAACTCACAGAGATCCACCTGCCTCTGCCTCTGCTTCTGCCTCTGCCTCTGCGTCTGCCTCTGCCTCCTGAGTGCTGGGATTAAAGGAGTGCACCACCACCAGCCAATAGAAATCTTGTAACCAATGTCTGTTCCTCTTACAAAATTTATCTAATATGCAAGTGTCACTTTTCAGATCAGAAAAAAATGCAAATAAAAATAACCAAGGTGTGTTAAGTATGAGAAATTTCCCATCAGTGATAAATGGGTATAATAAAAGACTCATCGAAGACTCACGTCCTCTAATACATAGACCAAGTCCTCTTTTCTGCCAGAATACTACCCACACAGTAATGTGATAGGACAGCTTCTTCTGCTAAAGTAGCATTTCTCCCAGTACTATAGCAGCCATTCTACTTCATTTTGGATATCCTAAACATACTTTTATAACAGCACGGTACATAGATGCATTTCCCTACATAAAGGACCATATAAATATTTGCATTTATTTCATTGAATAAATAACCACCAAAAGAAAACCTCACAAACAATAAAGGCTGACATTTTAATATTTGAGATTTTAAAACATTTGATTGAGTTAGCCTCATTTTTATCTTCACAATGCTAGAACATAAATCAAGGTAAGTATCTTCTTGTTGTATTTTTCTGAGTGCTGGGCTCTAAGATCAGACATCTCACAAGCAGTGGATAAGTTTAACCTTTGCAGTAGTGTTCTTTCCAGTAGTCACACTATCTTGCAGAGTATTATAACATTGTTTGTAGGAAATTTAGTAGATTGGTCCATTTCTTCTTCCCTTTGTCACAGCATTTCTTTCACGGCCTGGCCAGCCATCTTTATGCTTGGTCTTATGTTTTTATAGAACATGTTATTCATATTTCTTTTTCTTTTATTTTCTTTATCTTTTTAATCTTTTTTTAAATTTTATGTGCATTGGTGTGAGGGTGTTAGATCCTGGAGTTACAGACAGATGTAAGCTGCCATGTGGTCCTAGGAATTGAACCCGGTCCTCTAGAAAAGCAGTCACTGTTCTTAAACACTTAGCATCTATCTCCCCTGCCCCAGTGCTTGGTTTTGAGATGATTTTTGGACTGAAGCACTAACAGCAAATGTATACTTTATGCAGTAATTCTCAGTGTGTCCTGAAACCTAAAATTTAGAGGATATCATTCAGGAATTACTATTATTTAAGCTATGGGAACTAAAGTTGAATATATTTATGTAGTGATAGGAGCAGAGGGCTGCTTTTCGTACTGCCAAGCTCCCATATGGCTTTATATCCGAAATAATTACATGCAAACTGTATTCGTTTAAGCACTGCCTGGCCCATTATATCTAGCCTCTTCTTTGCTAACTCTCACATCTTGCTTAATCCATATCTAGTAATTTGTGTATCACCACGGGGTCGTGGCTTACCGGAAAGATTCTAACCCACGTCCATCTTGGGCCCGAGCTTTATGCGTCTGCCTGACTC
>LOEQ01004431.1:0-13834 GCA_001685075.1 Bramus lutescens
AGTAGTTTTCGAATATTCCAGCGATGGTGTCCAGAAGGATGCGCAAAAGTTTGGATCCCAGTGAAGCCGCGCGCTACTGCAGGAGACTAAATTTGGAGGGGAGATCGATGGCGTGGATTCCTGTGGCTTTGCGCGGTTCTATTTTTGACTGTTTGGAGGATCGTATTTATTAGCGTGTGTTTTGCAGAGTCTGTCAGTCAACATCTTTGCTCTGCTATTATGGAACTCGCCAGCTCTTTCAGGCTTCGGTCTTTCTGAGGCCCCGAGTCCCACGTGCTTTTTAATCCACTAATAGCCGCAAACTGTCTCTCTGGTGCCATAAAAGCCTTCCAGTTTATGACTTCCTTGAATTGCTACCATAACTTATAATTCGCCAGACTTCTTTTGCCTTCGAATCTCTTACTTCATTCAAGCCACTTGAAAAGTGTCACACCCTGCGCTTTTTCCTCCTCAAACTCTGCTTCTCTTTCATACGCTGGTGCTTTCCGAGAAGAATTCCACCCTGCTGCCGGACCTACGACTCCACTCCTGGTTCAACGGAAGTTTTAGAAACTCTCCCTGGAAGTATGGGGAAATATTGAAAAGAGCTTATAATTATTAGTAAAGTCAAGGAAAGAAGTATTCGACTGCATAATTGGGAAAAAGCACTCAAAATGTTTTTTTTTAAACTAAAGAGAATGTACAGAAAATATTGGGATTCTCAACTTCAGTGATTCCTAAGGTAGATTTTTTAATAACTCACTGAAAACATGGGCTGGGTGTTTTGAAGCCAAGGCAGGGGGTCTTTCTTTACTTTTCTTTCCCTCCCTCCCTCCTTCTCATCCTTCCTTCCTCCCTCCCTTCCTTTTCTTTCTTTCTTTCTTTCTTTCTTTCTTTCTTTCTTTCTTTCNNTTCTTTCTTTCTTTCTTTCTTTCTTTCTTTCTTTCTTCTTCTCCTCCTCCTCCTTCTCCTCCTCCTCCTCCTCTTCCTCTTCCTCCTCCTCCTTCTTCTTCTTTTTGGAGTTTCAGCCATAAATATCTTGATCTTATCTGAAACAAAAGAGTTCACAGTTTGAGGTGAAGATCATTTTATTTTCAGTGTATTTGTTTGAGACCCAGAAGATGGGGACAGATTCAGTTTACAACTTCCTGTCCTAAAATAATGGGAGACAAACTAATAAATATGAACAGTTTTCTCCTTTTATCAGAGATTCGAAAACTGACATCAGGGTGTGGGTGTGTGTACATGTTTCTAGAGAAAATCAGAGGGAAGGATACTGCAGAATATGGGCGCCCCTCCCTCTCCTTCCTTCCAGATTGCCCCTCATGTAATTGTTGCATTTTGCCTGTGTCTAACAGACTTTGATCTCTGAATCCGAATCTCTCTGATCAGTCACTCCTATGTCATTGTTGCCTACATCAGAGACTCTCCCAGATAAAGTAGACTACCGGAACAGATAGTAAATTATTTTCCAAATCTGTGTTAACTCTTGTGGCTTTCACCCCAGATGCCAGGGGACCGTTCTAAATTGGACACAGCTGAACCAGCACCAATGTTCTCTGGAGTTCTGAGTCAGAAGTTTCAGAGCATGTGCGGAAGAGAACACATGGGGCAGAGCAGCCAGACCAACTCTCCCACGTGTAAAGCAGCTGTTAAGTGACTGAACACAACACCACACAGATTCAATTGCTGAGGGAAATGCTTGTGGTCTCATAGCTGGACGTATCAATCACAACACACGAAGGAAAGCCATGTGTCGTCTAACTCAGTTTGACTTCTGAAACACGGAGAGAAGACACGAAACACTCATCCGAGATGCCTGTTGACTGGTTATTGATATCGGTTCATAGAAGCCTTGTGTGGTAACTGATTATTTTCTTGTACACTAAGAACTGATCATGAAGCTTACACAGTTTATGCAGCACCCTTTAAGGAGCTACTATTTTCTTGTACAATGTAGTAATGACACTGTGAGCCCTAATGTAAGATTTCTCAACATAAAATTTGTCTCCAAGTTATTGGCATGATCTTTTGAATAATTCCCTATTTCCAAAGTCTTAGAAGCCACAACTTGTAGGTGAAAAGTAATGTTCTGGTGGAGAATAGTGTAAGACAAGAAGATAATTTCCTTACTATGTTTTACTTGAGGCTTCTATAAGTAACTTATTTTAATTTGCCATTCTACTACTCATTCATATCAAAAGAACAAAATGCAAAATGGAATTGTATTTGTCAGTATTTTATTGCTGTGAAGAGACACCAGGACCATGGCAACTCTCAGAAGGGAGGCGTTTAGAGGGGGCATTAAAAGCTGAGGTTGAAGCCTGCACAGAGGGGGAAAGGAAGGATAGAGGGCAGTGCCCACACTTTGCTCTACCCTTCTTTCTATGCCAGTGGCTTTCTAGAAAGTAGTGGCGAATGGGCTAACCCAAGGAGTAGAGACCTCAGCATTTCAACGTGCTGCAGGGAAATGGCTGCAGCCAGTGTTCTTTCCAGTTTGTGTGCGGATTCCCTGAGAGGTTATCTCCACATCACATGAGAGAGACACTCACCAGGGCAAGGCATGGTGACACACTTGTCGTCCCAATGCTTGGGTAAATGGCTCAGAAGGCATGCCAGTGTGCTGCCATCCTGAGCTACACTACAAGAGCTTGTCTCAAAACAAACGAAAATACAGAATACTTTATCAAAACTGAGCGTGGAGTTCAAAGCAAGTTTTAATCCTAGGATGAATTAAAATGATTAACCTCTCATAAGTGAAAATTTAAATGAATATTATCCTATGCTGAAACAATGTCTATGATTTATTAAATATTCTGTAATCAAAGCAAAAACATTGATAGGCAAGATTAATGGCTATAAACTAAGAGAAAAATGAATAATGACAATCATCTAGTAGAAATCTAAATACTGAAGTTACTGGACAGAGATGGTAGAAATGGTTATTAGCAATACATGAAAGCAACAGATATTAAAGTTTTTACTAGATAATTGTATGTTGAAAATAATCAGATGGATTTTCAACTCTTAAAAGAGTAACTGAAGTTATCCATAAACATTTTTAGCAATGTATCATAAAAGGCAAACATAAGCACAGAAGAAAGAGAGAAAAGGAAAAGATTAGCCCAGTAGAGGACAAGACAATGCAAAGCATTCAGAATGAAACACTGAGATAAAACCTCTTATTTCAGGGGAAACGCCAGAGATTTATGTCATCAAGGGTATTGTATGCCTAGAGTCCCCAAGGAAGAGGAAAAGGAGGAGAGAAGCCATGGGGTAACAGCTGAAATAAAAGTTAGCAGTAAATGAGTTTAACAAAGATTCTGAACCCCAATCTGATTTATGAACAACGCACTCCATACTGTGAACCACAATAAAACACTAAAACCCAGAGACAAAGGGAAAAAAATGTATAAATACACAGACAAGGAAGAACAAATGAAGACATGATTTCATAAACACAAGCCAGGAAGTATATTTTTGCCCTGTCCTTCTGCCCTCATAGTTATAAGCTGAAGTTGACATATCATAATCTTAAATTTTTGCAGGTTCTAATTCTGGTTTAAGGTGTAATAAAAGAGGACCTTAGCCTTTATAGAAAGAAAAGTCCCCAGATTTATTTTCATCTTTGTTTCACCCTCTTTGTCCTGGGAACCTGGTAAACGTGTGTTTGTGATGGTACAGTGGGGACAGAGGCAGCCAAGGGGCTCCACGAGCATATGAAAATATGTGATCGAAGGAGGAATGTCCCTGTGATGGTAGGGAGAATTCTCACCCCTTGTCTCCTCTTCCCCCACATTCAAATACTTAGTCTTAGACATAGAAGCAAGCAAGACAGAACGGAGTAACTGTGGTCCCCATCCTACTGAGGGACAAGAAGAAAGAAAAGCCCCCGGAAGCAAGCATGCAAAGGGGGTAGGGCAAAGGAGAGGAAGAAGTTCAGGGAAAAGACATCCTGACCGCCATTAATCTAGTCTTGTGGCCACCCGGAGCTTTCCAACCATGGATCTAACCCTACCGCCCTTCCACGAAGGCTTTGACGAAAAGAACGGTGGCATATTATCACCAGGCAAATGCCGACTCACCACTTGCTGGCACAAGCCAAATTGTATTGTACGGTAAAGCCTCTGGAGACGAGATTAATATTTTGGAATTGAAACAGTTGGCGAGAGCTAGTAGCTTGAGGTTGACCAGTTTATGGTATATTAACACAAAGAAATCAGTATTCTTCATACAAGAATGCCCAGGTTCCCTTAACCTAAAACTTAAAAACTATCAAGGATATATTTCAGAATCACTAACCATGCAAAGAACAAGGAGAATCTTCTCTCTCTCTCTCTCTCTCTCTCTCTCTCTCTCGTAATGGAATAATCCTCACACGGTAATAAAATGCTCCTCCCAGGAACCAAGACTATCTAATAAACAACGCAGTAGCAGACAAAAGAAATCTCTCATTGAATTGTTGACTAGAGTCCAGGAGACCCTCAAAGTCAACTACCATTATACCCGATTGCCTCGCAGAACCTGAAAATGTAGGCCATTTTATGTAAGACGCCACATACTTCGGCCCCAGGACTTGAATCCGTCTGACTGCGGCTCCAATGTGACCAGAGGGCTTCTTGCTCTGGCTGCCACACCTTCTCGATTTGCAGCAATATCTTTCCTGTCAGTGTGGATGGAACAAGTCCTTACAAATGTAAGCCATAATAAATCTTTTCTTTCTTAAATTGCTTTTATCAGGTATTTTTATCACAACCATAAGGTCAATGCATTGAAAGCTAGTCATATGTCTATTGATCATTAATTAATAATTTGGAATCTGAATGTTTCATGTATAACCTACAGTAGCTAAAATCAGAGAAACATTTCTATGCAAATAAAATGTGAATATATAATGTCAAAAAAGAATTCAATAAGTCAAAGAGATATAATGTATTTATGGATTGGAAGACACTAGTTAACGAAAATATCAGTGTTTCTCAAGATTCCCAAACAGACTTGGTATATTTATAGCTTATATCTCATCAAGTTGTACTTTGTAAGTAAACTGAGCAATAAAATCAAAAGAACTCCCTTCATCAAATGAAAAGGAAAAATAAAGTTGAAGGAATTATATTACTCAATGTAAGATTTAGAAAGCTGCAGGAATCAAAACAGTGTGGTATTGCTAAAAGGATAGATATGGGGTAGTCAATTAAGAAAATCCTTTTTACAAATATAAACCATTTTAATAAAAATACTTTTCAATTTACTGAAGGAGACTGGCATTTCAAAAGATATTATGAAAACTGAACATTTATATTTAAAAGCAACCTAGACCTAATATTTTCACCCATTAGAGGAAATTAATACAAAATGGATCATAATTGTTGAGGCAAATAATAAAACTTCAGAAGTTTTGAAGAAATCAGGTAAATATTTGGGACATGAGGTTCATTTAAGTATTGGAAATAAGGCATAAAAGCATGGCAGGCAGCAAGAATTGTTGGCAAATCTGAATTTATCAGAACTACAGTGCTATTTACCACTAGACTGTAGAATGAAAGGAAGAAAACAAAACAAACGGGAAGACAACATTTAAAAAGCAAATGCTCCAACAAAGCATTCGGAGCCAAAGTATTTAGCCATCTCTTTAAGCCAAGATCAAAAAAACCAAGTAGCTCAAACGTTAGCAAACTTCTCGAATACCATTTCAGCAAAAGGAGTTCATAGAGAGCAAACGAGGAACGTGAAGCCTTATCAGCACTTAGGAAGAGGCACATTAAAATAAGCCAAGACAGCAGTACAGACCTGTTAGGACATACAGTTTAGAGAGATGGGTCTGGACCGCGTGCTCCTCATTGTGGGGAGGAGCTGAAATATTCATACATTTTTTTTTTACAGGGATGAAAACTTGTGCAGCCATTGTGGAAACGAAGTATGGTGGTTTCTTCCAAAGTATTTTTTTTTTTGAACATGAACTAGCAATCAAACACCTGGTACTAACAGAAAAACCATAATGCAAATTTTCACACAGGTGCCTTCATACTTTACCCAGACACAAAATAATTCAAACTCATGCAACAGGGAATAAATTCATAAAACAGAGTTGTTTTTAGCAAAACAATGAAATAAACTCTGATACTCACACCCTCTTGGATTAGTCTCAGAGATGTTATCTCGACTAATAAGAGTAAGTCTTTAGAAGATATGTGCCATGAAACTCCATCTTAAAGCTGTGCTGAAATTGACAAAACTATGGGATTAGTGGCAAGAAAAATGGCAAATTTTATGTATTATTGATTAAAGTGAGAAACAATCTGGAAAAATCTTTAGTAATTAATAGCTAAGCCAGTCCTTTGGGTCAATGACCCTAATCCTAAATGTAGGCCCAAATAAGTTAATGTGTCAACACAGAAGACTGAGACACAGAGCGAGAGAAAGAGAGACAGTATGTGTGTATGACAGAGAGAGAGAGAGAGAGAGAGAGAGAGAGATAGTACCATTCACAAAAAATCACTAATTGAAAGAAAATAAATATTACAATAAAGATATAGGCAAATTTGTAATGAGCTGAAGAAATGATTTGTTAAAACGGAAGCAGTAATTTGATGATAAAAAGTGAAGAATAATCGATTGGAATGGAATTTCACACATGGTTAATAACAGATATCCATGTGCAGCAGAGAAAGCATGTGAGTAATAAAATTTTAAAGCAAAATTTAGGTCATTTAACTAATGACACATCTCCAAAAACTTGCAAATTTCTTCGGGGTAAGAATCAAAAATTCTGTAAGATTGGGCAGGGTAATTGGGGAAGGAGAAAAGAAGCAACTTTTAAAGAGAATTTCAGATCCCCTGTATTGCCGAAGAAATTGTAGCAGATGTTATTTAGGCTGTAGCACCCAAGAGAAGGATCATTACTGAAGAGAATGAAGAAAAGGAAAGGAACCTGTACCTTTCCCGTGTCAGACCCAGGAGGGAACTTGGCCCCAGTTTCATGGAAGTAACGAGGAAAGGTAAAGAGAGATCTTAACCAGGGAGCTGAACAGGAGAAAGCATGTCTTACCTCTCTCTGAATGAGCAAGAGCAGGGAAATCATTTACATTTGGTCATTTTCGAGCCACAGCAGGGAAATAGTGATATATCTTAACCTTTGATTGTATTCTGGGACACAGGAATCAAGTCGTAAAATCTTTAGTTTGATATACAAATAGACCCCAATCTGGGGTATTTTTTATCCCTACCTTATAGAAAACACAAACACTTAGAGAAGTCAGAGACTCAACTTTTTGAAGCACTAATAATTCTGAACATTTTGTCTCAGTCTCAAATCACTATAGTTTAAGGGCAGAGCTGGGCAATGCATAAGATCCAAATTTTTATTTAGAATTGTGTAAATGCAATTAACAAGAAAATCTGGAATAATCATACATAGATATGTACACCGAATGCATCAGGGCAAGACTTTTCAAAGATGAGCGAACCTGTGAAAGCCCATGTCAGGGATTCTTATTTAATTTAGAAGCCATTGCGAGAAGATAACCTCTATGAAAAAAAATTCTCAAGGAATTGAATATACATGAGAATGAGAAATTCAATTCCTCCCTGCACTAAGGCTGCCCTTAACTAATGCCTGGGTACAGATAATAACTCCAAAATCTCAATTAGATTGTCCTGGAGGCCAAGACAACCTCCTCAAGGAGCATCATTGGCTCCTCAGTGATGGAGCCAACATCCCCAAGCACTTCTCATGCCCATTGTGTGTGAGAGGTCTGATTACATTTGTCTGTTCACCAAACTTTAATAGCTATGGTCCTGGTCCTGAGAACTCCCAGCTTGGCGGTTAGGATAATGTGCACAGTAAGACTAATACTAACACAATGGTACGAGGAGGCACCCACATTCTGCATGAGCACCACAGTGGTTCATTCTGCCTGCAGGTCATCTCTTCTGAGTGTCAATGCTGCCTTATGTTAGTGTTTCAGAAACTGTATTATTCTCATGAAGCTCCTGGTACACTTCTATCCTCTTTTTTGGGGAATTTACGGCTTCAGTATTAAAAACAAGACAAAAGAAAGATAATGAAGTGCTTCAGTAATCTGCAAAGGAAGGAAAAGTAAAAAAGTTCTGTAGAAACAATTGTCAGGAAAGTCTGGCAACGGGGCTCGTCTGTAGGATGGAGACAAAAGAGGAAGAGCACATGAAAGATATTACAATTCCAGCAATGCATTTGACACAACATTTATCAAAACTTGAGCAAATTATTATGGATCCTTGGTTGATCAGTCAACTTTGTAAATCTAAAATTCCATCTTTTCAAACAATGATAATAATGAAAACATGTGTGTGGCAGATAAGGAACAATTTACAAATGTCCATTGGCTTTAGCATCGTGTTTTACATTGACTTTGAAGGTTAAAGTTGCCTAATGAAATCTAATCAGCCCTCTCCACTCATTATTGGAACCAAGAAATGAATTAAACAAGGCTTAAATAATTAAATAATGCTTTTACTTTACAAACTCTGTGACAATAGATACCAAAAGCTAAAGCTGTTGGGTGTAAATTGAACATATATTTAATTATCAGGCAGAACATTTTTTAAAAAGAACTCTAAAATTTTAGAAATGTATCTGGCTAAGATTTGCATTAAGTTTAGAAAAAAGTAACACAAAATTTATTTTCAAATCATAATATCAACCCCTCGATAGTTCTGCCTCAATTAAAATGGTTAATTTTATTAACTTAAATATAAACATATTGACTTTTTAGATTGTCTGGAGAGATGACTTAGTAGATAGAGCTAGATCCCACATCCATACCATCCCAAGGTAGGGAAGGAGAGTCTGGGGGAGCTGTAGGCAGCTCAACTGGTAGCGAGCTCTGGGCTCAGGGAGTGGTCCTGTCAAAGGAATAAAATGGAAAGTTATAGAGGAAAAGACCTGATGTTGACCTCTGGCCTCCACATGTATATACAGAGGTATGTGTGTAGGTAAATGGAGACACATGCAAGCACACACATGCACATACAGTACATATGACGATGATAAATATGGCAAGCTAAATATAGTTTTGAAGACTAATAAAAAGTTGTTTAAGCCAAAATGATATATGCAGCTAAAATTTAAGGAAAGATAATAAACAATTTATATTATACTTTAAAAAATATGCATTACTGAATGGGTGAGATAGATCACTAGGAACAATACCTACAGAAAGAGAAAGAAAGGAGGCTGGAAGAGGAGGGGACTATGCAGGAAAGGGGGGTGTAGGAAGGAAGTTTTTAAAGGTAGGGTAACCCAATAGGGAAGGATCACAAGCTATAAACCAAAACCAAAGGACAATGTAAAGAGCACAATTAAGATAAAAATAGCCTTGATATTAGAATAATCAAAGATGTATAATTAATAAGTGTTGAGAACTCCCCCTGTGTGTTGCACTCATTTGGACTGAAATGCATGAGTAGCCGGGGCACACACCCCTGGGTCTGTGCTTTTTTTCAGTGGGAAGAGGGTGAGGACCAAGAAGTGCTGTCCAACGTTGCAGATGCTACCAACTTGCACTACCTTGAGAACCATTGACCTAAATCAACCTTCCTAATGCTACAAACCTTTATTTACTACAGTTCCTCATGTTGGGTGACCTCAACCTTGAAACTATTTTTGTTGCTGCTTCATAACTGTAATTTTTCTACTATTATGATATGCATGATGTCTGATTTGCAGCCCCTATGAAAGGCAGCTTTGACTCCCAATGGGGTCTCTCGACCCACAAGTTGAAAGACACAGGTCTAAGTGATCCAGTAGGGTCTTGAACTTTTCATAGAGCACATTTGTGTAAATAATTCTAATGATATTTCTTCTACCAACAAGAGACATCTCCTGTCAATCTTAGATCAGGTAGAGGATCATCAGAGGACATAAGAATGACCAGATGAAGAGACAGTGTTGAGGTGTGACAGGATTGGCTGACGATATCATCTGGAGGGTTACTGGGGCTGAGGGAAATGGGAGAACATTTCCCAAAGCTGGGTGAAGTGACAGATAATTTCCCTGGAAGCCTTCTCACACTTTAGAACCCCAGCTGCCCAGGTACCATTTTTCTGATGCTTCGCTTTTATTCCTGTCTCCTTCAGGAGATGCTGATGGTCTTTTCAAAATGATAGCCCTAGATGTCTACCTTTTGCACTTTCCATCACAAGGCACTCTACTGTCTTATCTTTTATCCTTTACATTATATAAAAGATAGAACTTTTTAAAATTTTGCCAGATTCAAATAGAGTATATATTGTAACTGTAATTCTTGTTTGATACCTGCGTTATATATGTAATTTTAGTATGTTAAAGTTAAAACCTTCCTTTTTAATTAAACAGAAAAGGGGAGATGATGTGGGAAGTCCTTCTGTATGTGTGTTGCTTTTATTGGTTAATGAATAAAGCTATTTGGGCCAATGGCTTAGCATAGTAAAGCCAGGCGGGAAATTGGAATAAAGGTATAGAAAGAGACTAGGCAGAGTCAGAGAGATGCCATGTAATTGTGGATGGAGACAGATGCCAGATGGAACCTTAACGGTAGGCCACAGCCTTGTGGCAATACATAGATTAATAGAAATGTGTTAATTTAAGATATAAGAGTTAGCTAGGAATGTGCTGAGCCATTGATCAAATGGTACTGTAATTAATACAGTTTCTATGTCATTTATTCAGGCCTGAGTGGCCAGGAAATGAACAAGCAGTCTCCATCTGTAGAGAATGAGGACAGAAGAAATCTGATGCTAACTTCTGGCATGCACACACACATGCATGCACACATCCACTCTACCATGCACACCCACCCCCTTCCAATTATAATTTTCAACATTGGAATTATGTGCACAATTGGTAGGAAGGGCATGGCCATGGCTTTGATTGTTTTTTCTCGCTTATATTGATAGAAAATTGTTTTAAGAACCAGATTTTAATTGCGACTGAATCCAGGAGCATCGTAACTGTGTTTATCACTAGAAGTTTCTACTTGCCAGCAATTATCAATTAGTAAAAACAGATTTTAAGGATTAAAACAATAACATACAGTATTTATCCTCCAAACCAAACTTCTCATTAACGAGTCTTCCCAATCAGCCCATAAAGGGCAATGTTGTCTTCGTCTATGTAGAGAGAGAAGGTTTTCAAATTTGCACCATATTTTTGTCTCTTTTTATAATTGCCCATGTGTAAAATGTTTCATTTCATGCTCAAGGGTTTCTGTAGCATTCAAGAGCTGAAAGAAAGATTGTTTATATTCATCCATGGATCCAATACTTGGCCATCAAATCTTGCCATTCCATCCTATGATGGTTGGTGGTAAAGACATCTTCTTACAGGTTGTTTTTGAAGAGTCACCGTTGAAAAACAATTCCCCTGCTATGTTTTCGTGTGTTGAATGAAACACACTCTCTTCACTAATGGTGTTTGTGGAGTTCTTGCTGAAATAAGGGTGACACACTAGTATTTGAATAACAAAACCATAACTGTGTTCAGTGATGGAAAGGAGACTACACATGACTTTAAATAGGCTTTGCTCAAAGTAAAATTTGAGAAATGGTGTGAAAAGATGCCCTGGGAAGGTGACTCTACTTCTGTTAATTTGCCCCACAAGCATGGGCTGTGCCCCTGTTGTGGACTGAGCCCTGTGATAGGTCATCCCTGGAAGAAGCCTTTAGATTCGGGTGAGCAGGCAAGATCAACTCCTCACCAACGTTTTGTGTGCTCTGTGCTGCAGACAGTACACACACATACGGATAAGCACTCAACTGGCCCTCAGCCCTTCTGTTTTCAATCTGTGATCTGATCTCAGGTGTGCCTCTTTCCCTCCTGCTCCGTGTGTGTGTATGCAACCAGTCGAAGGCTGTTAACATTGTCCAGAAATTCAACGTGACAGAACCGGAGGGGCTGCCGTCTGCGACTCTTGGCTTTTGTAAACTGGTGAGGAGAGCAGAATGTAGCTGTCTCTAGCTAATGACTTCCCCATCTTCTGGACCCTTCTGCCAGCCACTCAGGAATAGGATATGTATGAGACAAGTAGCATCTGGTCTGAACATCTATTAGAACCATGTGCTTTCCTCCGCTGCATTATCATCCGAGAATAGATTATGGGAAACACGAAGCAAATGGGGATCTGGGGAAACTTTTAAGGGTCACTTAATAAAGTAATTTGGGTTTTCCCTTTACAAGGAACATGGTATAGTATAGAGAATTAAGGTCAGCTTCCAAGCAGAAATAACCTGAATAAATAATCATCACTACCATCCCCATATTCCTTACAATGCACAAGTGGGAAATAGAAACTATTAATTGCCACAGTTACAGATAGATCCTGCAAGAAGAACTCAAAAGATAGTGTTCTGTGGAGTAGGCTTATCTTCCAAATGAAAACCAGTAGCTTTGCATCTGCCTTTGATTTTCCCCGAGCTCCTCTGTGGTGGTGCTCCTAGTATCATGGTGCTCCTAGTACCATGGTGCTCCTCGTACCATGGTGCTCCTAGTATCATGGTGCTCCTAGTATCATGGTGCTCCTAGTATCATGATGCTCCTAGTATCATGGTGCTCCTAGTATCATGGTGCTCCTAGTATCATGGTGCTCCTAGTATCATGATGCTCCTAGTATCATGGTGCTCCTAGTATCATGGTGCTCCTAGTATCATGGTGCTCCTAGTATCATGATGCTCCTAGTATCATGGTGCTCCTAGTATCATGGTGCTCCTAGTATCATGGTGCTCCTACTGCTATGGCAGCAGGTCTTCTTCCTCTTCTATGAGCTTCTTAATTTATGGTTGTAAGATCTTCATGGCCAAATGACGAAAGTCTAAGAGGTTTGATTGCACACGTGCAAACACTGACAGACGGTTCTCCAAGACCAAGTAATGGAGAATAAAGTTCAGGTCATTGCATATTGATTTGCCATTAGAACATAAGCCACTAAACTTGAGAATTCGTCTCACATCAAACGTTAATCGAAGAACGGGAAACTACTTTTGATTTTAAGGGCAATTATTTCCATTCCGTTCAGGAGTTAGACTCACACAGAATTTAGAGCAAATGGTGAGAATGAGTCCTGACATCAGCCGGGAGGGTGAAATTGTGTTATAGTCCATTATACTCAGCGCTCTTACCTCATAAGGGATAAATTTCTATTTCCTCATAAAGGGGATTTAAAGTAGACTGAAGGTGTCTTTTCTTAAAATAATTATAAGTTAAATTCAAACATACTGAGTTAGGTAGGAGTAATGTCAGGAGATGTGGCCCATATTTCATTATTTTTAACTCCACACACACTAACTGAAATATTGTAAAAGCATCTATATTAGTCATAACCAACTTCTAAAATTTTAGTGGAGTATATGTTGCTACAGAGTTAAAATTGCTGTGGGTAGCATGAAGTAAGCATGTGTAGTGCTTTTTAAAACTTGAATTTTAGAATATAATGTCACCTTTACAAGTATGCAAACATCTTTGCAATGTATAACAAATAAATCTGTACACTGTGTTGTGAATGTAAAAAGAATATTTAGAAAGCACTGAATATCACTTTCAAGTTATGAAAGCACAACTGACCATTCTTAGGGACACAACTAAGAAAGTTTGAAGTTGAAAGTTTACAACTAACCATGGTTATATTTAAAAAAAAATCAGAAAGTCTCAATGAATAACCTAATGATACAACTCAAGGTCTTAGAGAAGAAGGAGAACTTCAGACCTTGAGGCAGCAAGTGGCAAAAATAGTAAAGATAAGGTCAGAGAACAATAAAATAGAGAGTACATAAAGAACTCCATCGGGGCTGTAGAGATGGCTCAGAGGTTAAGAGCACTGACTGCTCTTCTGGAGGTCCTGAGTTC